>JASAMX010026037.1:0-13929 GCA_030248175.1 Microlaimidae sp. YZB2_3
CGGGTCTGAAATTTGGACTGAACGCATTAAATGTAATTTAGTTTCAGAAAACATGGTCCGTTTGAAACTTGTAATACAAAATTTTTGAGTTGTAGTCTCCCAAATTTACATACGAAATTTTAGCATTTTAGCACGTCACGCGCGTAAAAACCAGAAAGATTGGGGCATTCAAAAAATGGTGCCCCTATTTGTACGCTGTGCTCCAGACGGTTGCCAAACGTCTGAAACCGACAACGACCAAAAATAAACATTTTTTGGACAATGGCCCGGGTGCCGCGTAACACCCACTTTTTTGGCTGAAATTTGCAATTTTTGTTTTCCTTCAAAATGAACAAAAATGACACACAAAACACACATTGGTTATTTTTTTGAAATTTTTGGGTGTTTTACGATCATTTTAAGCTTTCAAACAGCTCTGGGGACCAAATATAGCCCTAGTTACGCAGCCTTGAAATCTGGTTAAAAAACACATATTTTCACAAAAATACTCAAAAACAAAGATGGCTCATAAATTCAGGGGCAACAGCAGTGGGAACGGAAATTTATACATATTTTGAAACCTTATGTCACTTTTTTACAAAAAAAACCTACAGAACAATCAATTTGCTACTTCGAGCTCTAAAAATTACCACAAAATGATTGAAAAATGGTGAAATCCGAGAAAATCGCCAAACAGCTGTTAACATCTACCAGCTACATTAACTGTATGACAATTTCTGCATTATTTATCGCATTTTTAGTGTTTCCGCTTTCATTTGGTACATCTAAACCTATATCCGATCAATTTATCCATCTACAAAACAAATTGTCGTTCAAATATTGCCTCATTTTTTCCCTAAATGTTAACAACACTGTATCACACTTTTAGTTTTGGCCATATCTGCTTCATACGTCATTCAATTTTACATTTCTGCACACCACCAGAACCGCAACAGATCCCGCAAAAAAACTACCGCTCAGAATTTTGATTTTTGGCCCCCTGCTAATTTTACACAGCGGCGAAGTTGGCCAGCTTTATCCACCAAAGTCACGCTCGCACCGCTCCTCTCACCGTCTGCTTTCGGCCCTATCTCCTTACCGCTTCACCCAAATGCCACATTATGCACACCACCAGAACCGCAACAGATCCCGCAAAAAAACTACCGCTCAGATTTTTGATTTTTGGCCCCCTGCCAATTTTACACAGCGGCAAAGTTGGCCAGCTTTATCCACCAAAGTCACACTCGCACCGCTCCTCTCGCCGTCTCCTTTCGGCCCTATCTCCTTACCACTTCACCCAAATGCCACATTATGCACACCACCAGAACCGCAACAGATCCCGCAAAAAAACTACCGCTCAGATTTTTGATTTTTGGCCCCATGCCAATTTTACACAGCGGCGAAGTTGGCCAGCTTTATCCACCAAAGTCACGCTTGCACCGCTCCTCTCGCCGTCTCCTTTCGGCCCTATCTCCTTACCACTTCACCCAAATGCCACATTATGCACACCACCAGAACCGCAACAGATCCCGCAAAAAAACAACCGCTCAGATTTTTGATTTTTGGTCCCATGCCAATTTTACACAGCGGCGAAGTTGGCCAGCTTTATCCACCAAAGTCACACTCGCACCGCTCCTCTTGCCGTCTGCTTTCGGCCCTATCTCCTTACCGCTTCACCCAAATGCCACATTATGCACACCACCAGAACCGCAACAGATCCCGCAAAAAAACTACCGCTCAGATTTTTGATTTTTGGCCCCATGCCAATTTTACACAGCGGCGAAGTTGGCCAGCTTTATCCACCAGTCACGCTCGCACCGCTCCTCTCGCCGTCTGCTTTCGGCCCTATCTCCTTACCGCTTCACCCAAATGCCACATTATGCACACCACCAGAACCGCAACAGATCCCGCAAAAAAACTACCGCTCAAAATTTTGATTTTTGGCCCCCTGCTAATTTTACACAGCGGCGAAGTTGGCCAGCTTTATCCACCAAAGTCACGCTCGCACCGCTCCTCTCGCCATCTGTTTTCGGCCCTACCTCCTTACCGCTTCACCCAAATGCCACATTATGCACACCACCAGAACCGCAACAGATCCCGCAAAAAAACTACCGCTCAGATTTTTGATTTTTGGCCCCCTGCCAATTTTACACAGCGGCAAAGTTGGCCAGCTTTATCCACCAAAGTCACGCTCGCACCGCTCCTCTCGCCGTCTGCTTTCGGCCCTATCTCCTTACCGCTTCACCCAAATGCCACATTATGCACACCACCAGAACCGCAACAGATCCCGCAAAAAAACTACCGCTCAGATTTTTGATTTTTGGCCCCATGCCAATTTTACACAGCGGCGAAGTTGGCCAGCTTTATCCACCAAAGTCACGCTTGCACCGCTCCTCTCGCCGTCTCCTTTCGGCCCTATCTCCTTACCACTTCACCCAAATGCACATTATGCACACCACCAGAACCGCAACAGATCCCGCAAAAAAACTACCGCTCAAAATTTTTGTGGCCCATTTGGGTGAAGTGGTAAGGAGATAGGGCCGAAAGGAGACGGCGAGAGGAGCGGTGCGAGCGTGACTTTGGTGGATAAAGCTGGCCAACTTCGCCGCTGTGTAAAATTGGCAGGGGGCCAAAAATCAAAAATCTGAGCGGTAGTTTTTTTGCGGGATCTGTTGCGGTTCTGGTGGTGTGCATAATGTGGCATTTGGGTGAAGCGGTAAGGAGATAGGGCCGAAAGCAGACGGTGAGAGGAGCGGTGCAAGCGTGACTTTGGTGGATAAAGCTGGCCAACTTCGCCGCTGTGTAAAATTAGCAGGGGGCCAAAAATCAAAATTCTGAGCGGTAGTTTTTTTGCGGGATCTGTTGCGGTTCTGGTGGTGTGCAGAAATGTAAAATTGAATGACGTATGAAGCAGATATGGCCAAAACTAAAAGTGTGATACAGTGTTGTTAACATTTAGGGAAAAAATGAGGCAATATTTGAACGACAATTTGTTTTGTAGATGGATAAATTGATCGGATATAGGTTTAGATGTACCAAATGAAAGCGGAAACACTAAAAATGCGATAAATAATGCAGAAATTGTCATACAGTTAATGTAGCTGGTAGATGTTAACAGCTGTTTGGCGATTTTCTCGGATTTCACCATTTTTCAATCATTTTGTGGTAATTTTTAGAGCTCAAAGTAGCAAATTGATTGTTCTGTAGGTTTTTTTTGTAAAAAAGTGACATAAGGTTTCAAAATATGTATAAATTTCCGTTCCCACTGCTGTTGCCCCTGAATTTATGAGCCATCTTTGTTTTTGAGTATTTTTGTGAAAATATGTGTTTTTTAACCAGATTTCAAGGCTGCGTAACTAGGGCTATATTTGGTCCCCAGAGCTGTTTGAAAGCTTAAAATGATCGTAAAACACCCAAAAATTTCAAAAAAATAACCAATGTGTGTTTTGTGTGTCATTTTTGTTCATTTTGAAGGAAAACAAAAATTGCAAATTTCAGCCAAAAAAGTGGGTGTTACGCGGCACCCGGGCCATTGTCCAAAAAATGTTTATTTTTGGTCGTTGTCGGTTTCAGACGTTTGGCAACCGTCTGGAGCACAGCGTACAAATAGGGGCACCATTTTTTGAATGCCCCAATCTTTCTGGTTTTTACGCGCGTGACGTGCTAAAATGCTAAAATTTCGTATGTAAATTTGGGAGACTACAACTCAAAAATTTTGTATTACAAGTTTCAAACGGACCATGTTTTCTGAAACTAAATTACATTTAGTGCGTTCAGTCCAAATTTCAGACCCGTAGCTCAAATTTAGACTGATTTATGATAGTTTTAAAAATTGTAAATTTTCTGACAATTTTACAAAAAATTGGAAAATTCGTAAAATTTCAATTTCTCAAAAAATTTCCTTTATGGATGAGCTAAAAATCTTAGTACGGCTTTCTTACCATGGGGGGCACTAAAAAATTGCGTCAAACCGGTTTTTCTAGATTTTTGTCTTTTTCAAATGATTGCTTGAAAATGGGCAAAAATTGACCTATTTTTTGGCTATTTTGGGGGAGCTGTAAAATTAGCTGTATGGTACCTATAGCCAACGAAATTAGTATTGGCGGGTAGCCCTGACTTTTCTCGTTAAATCTAGCTATCAACGGCCGCCCAAATCGTATATGGGCGATCACACGAATGAAAACACGTAACCCTACTTAAATATCTCATTTTTTCCGTTTTTAAAATTCTTAAAATTGGGTTCTTCAAAAAGTCCAAAAAACGTCTCCGGACTCCCAAAAACGTAATATATGGGGCAAAGTGGGTCTTTGACATGAATTATATCTATTTACAAGTTTGAAATAACTCACCCACCTTTTTTTATTTGGCATTTTTCAATAGCCACTTTTTTTGGGTGGTTCACCCTAACGCACACGTAGTTTAACCCTTACTTTCCAAAAATTCGGCAAAAAATTTTTATTTCATCAAAAAATTCAGAAAATTTGCTACCATTTTCATATAAAAAGTTTTCCTCTAGCATAAACCTGGGCCGAGCTACAGGCGTTTAAAGATCTGGCACGGCACATATTTTCAGTATATAAGCGAGTTTGTCCCCCCTGGAAAAATTAAAAAAAAAAAAAAATATAATAAATAAAAAAATAAAAAAAAAATAAAAAAATACCACCACACAAAAAAAAAACCACCACAAATTTCAAAAAAAAAAAAATTCTCCCCCACCCCCCCCCTTTAGAAAAAAAAAAACCACCCAAAAAAAACCAAACTTTCCTATTTCAAAACAACTCTTATGCCGTTCAATAGTTAAGGCACATACACGTTAAATCAAACTACTGTAAAAAAACAATTTTACCTTATATTAACGTTTTAAGCTTTAAATGTAAATGGATTAAATAACCTAAAATTTTGTAATAAACACCATCTGGAATTAAAATTTATAAGCAAGCAAACCCAAAAAGCAACTTAAATATCAAATGCAAAACAAACAAAAACACACAAAAACAAACAACACCCAACAACACACACCCAAAAACCAACACAACCTAGGCTATTTTAGCGCCTTAAACCGCCTTCAAAAATTTTAAAAATTTATTAAAAATTTTGGGTCCGCGAGTCCCACCGCAAAATCAGAAATCGTTATGAAATCATTTCATAACAGCACGTTTCTTCAGTCTCACATAGATTCTCAAAAGTTTTATGATTTTTACCAAATTTTTTTGAAAACCAAGGAAATTAAACAACAAATATTAAATATAATTTCAAATACTTTTGTCAACTTCTGACCATTATTCAGAGTATCCCCCCCCCACCGCTTTTTTATATGCGATTTATTTCGGTTTATTAGAAAAAAAAACATTTTCTAATGCTTTAATACAAAAAAGCGCGTCTTAGATGTTTTATCATTTACCCTATTTTTAATTTCAAAAATAATACAACAAAATTCATTTTATTTGAGGAACTCTTTGTGATGAGACCGCCAACTCAATTTTTGTAATGCTAGGTAGGTCAATTCCAAATCCTTTTATTAAATACACTTTTGCTCATCACCTTTACCTCAAATGATATTTTGGTTAATTAAAGCGAACAAAGATTCACCCTTTAAATGAGCCATATACAGCTTATTAAGCTTACAATATAATCTACTTCTGCACTGGACTACAATTATTATTGATTTCAAAACAGATTACAAAAAATGTTACAGAAGAATAGAATAGTGGTAAAACTTCTTAAGTTAAAATCCTTTAGGCTAAAATTAAGGGTGCAACCACTCCCTGCCAGGAATAAAAAAAGAATGAACACTCCAGAATAAAAAAAACTGTTGGAGATGATGTAACCAATTATTATTAAGTTGCGTCAGGCGTTTCTTTCCATGTGATATTTTCAAGAAACTCAAGTGGTTGCTTTGCCACCTACCTATTTTTACCCTGATATATAGAATCCATCTTTAGTTATATAAAATTTATTGAAATTAAGAATTCCAATTGACCAGAAATTCAATAACCATATTTTAATAGCTTGTTTCTGTTTATTTTTTTGTAAGGCTTGTTGCAAGATAACATTCAATTTTTATTAATCCAAAATTCAATGACGCAAATTGAATGTGAAAGAGGCACCAAATGAGTAAATGAAATTTCTTTAATAGGGTAGTACATTTAATTTCGGCACTTTTTCATTTTTCCAATTTAACTTTTCACTGTATGGGCCGATTTTCATGTTTGATAGCTTATTTTAAAACTTTTACGATACTGCGTTGCGTCATAAAAACTTCACAGTACGACAATTTTTTTTTTACTTAATTAAATCAGTTTTTAAAAAAATAGAAAATTGCCAAAATTAAATGTATGCATTTAATTTTGGCACTTTACAAACAATCGATTGTTTCTCCGTCAAAAATTCATCATTTTCAAAAATTTAAAATCCTATGATTATCTCCAGGGGCCTGTTTTATAAAATACTGGTCTTCGTAAATTACAAGTCTATCAATAACTTTTTTTATTCTGAACCATTTGCATTGAAATTTGAAATGAAAAAAGATTCTATGCCATGTGCAAACTATTTAAAATTTCATGTAGGTAGCTGTTGTGTGTTTAAAGTTATTCCAGTTTTAAACTTTGGCCACTTGTAATTTTTCACAAGTTCTCAAAAGAAAAATTTACCCTACTCCGAGTAGGGTAAAATTTACTTTACGATTTCACTTGATTTTTTTACAAGTTTGTAAAAAAACTTGAATACAAGTGAAAATACAAGTGAAAAATACAAGTAAAAAATACAAGTAAAAATACCATTTGTAAATTTGAATTATTATTTTGTTGGTTTGTGGAGGTATATTAAAAAATCTATATATAAAAAAATATAAAAAATCTATATAAAAATTAAATATATTATTATTTATATTACTAATATTAAATAATATATTAAAAAATCTATATAAAAAACACATATAAAAACATCTTTTTATTTGTTTAAAAATTTACAAGTCAGTAATTTTAAAAACTTTTTTCTCCATTTTACAAACTTGTAAAATTTACCAGTATTTTATGAAACAGGCCCCAGACAGTTTTCTTTAATTTAAGCTTCTACTTGTTGTTCAACGTGTAACTGGCAAAAATGCAAAATGCCAAATGTTACAGCTAAAATGCCAAATGGTATTAAAATGAGCAAAATTTAGGAAAAAACTGCATTTAATTTCAGCACTTTTTAAAAGGAGTTTAAGTGCAGTGCTATGACCCCTACACATTTTGACATTGTCTTTTAACTATTTAAAACTACAATTTAACACTCGACCACTTAATTCAACCCGTTTTTACCTACAGCAATATGTGTGCCGAAATTACACTATTTTATTTTAAAATGATTGCTCACCACGGACACAACGTAGAACCACGGGGACTAAAAATTGGGAAACGAGACTAAATTTTACTAGGACAGTTTAATTTTTAAACCAATTTATGAAATTTATGTAATCATGAAATGCCATCAATGAAAACATTTTATTTCATTTGCGGAATGCGTGCGCATTTACTGTAAAGTGACGTAGGCAAACGGCATATTCCTTTGAATTAAAAAGCCATTATTATGGAGGGAGGGTGCCATTTAAATGGAGAGGCTCATTATAAAGGCCACCTTTTTCGTACTTTTTTATATAGGAGTTGCACATTTTTCGTTATATTATATATTTTTGGTATTAATGTGTCTTAAATTGAATCGTTTTTTAGGTATTACTAACAATAATAGCAAAAATTTAAAGTTTGGATTTTTTTTACAAAATTTAATAGGGTAGTGCATTTAATTTTGGCACTTTTCCCAATTGGGCATTTTTGATTTTGGACTATATCTTTGGTAATCCTGAACGGATTACGACGTTTAATAGCTCAAATGAGAGCTAATTATATGTAGATGATTGTCGTGAGCTTTTTATTTGTTATGTTATGATATTTTTATGTGAAATTGTGTGATTTACAAAAAATAAAATTGTTACTCGTTTTTAGAACATGGGCATTTCACGATTACGAAATAAATTGGTTTAAAAATTAAATTGTCCTGGTAAAATTTAGTCTATTTTCCGAATTTTTGTCCCCGTGGTTCTACGTTGCGTCTGTGGTGAGCAATCGTTATAAAATAAAATAGTGTAATTTCGGCACACATATTGCTGTAGGTAAAAACGGGTTGAATTAAGTGGTCGGGTGTTAAATTGTAGTTGTAAATAGTTAAAAGACAACGTTGAAATGTGTAGGGGTCATAGCACTGCACTTAAACTCGATTACGAGGGTCTTTTAAAAAGTGCCGAAATTAAATGCACTTTTTTTTCCAAATTTTGCTCATTTTGATACTATTTAGCATTTTAGCTGTAACTTTTTGCCAGTTACACGTTAAACAATAAGTAAAAGCTTAAATTAAAGAAAACTGTCTGGAAATAATGATAGGCTTTTAAATTTTTGAAAATGATAATTTTTTGACTGAGAAACAATCGATTGTTTGTAAGGTGCCGAAATTAAATGCATACATTTAATTTTGGCAATTTTTCCATTTTTTTAAAAACTGATTTGATTAAATAAAAAACACCTTTCGTACAGTCAATTTTATATGACGCAACGCAGTATTGTAAAAGCTTTAAAATGAGCTATCAAACATGAAAATCGGGCCATACAGTGAAAAGTTACATTGGAAAAACGAAAAAGTGCCGAAATTAAATGCACTACCCTATAAGTACTTTCTCAATACTAGAATTGGATTTTTTAAGCAAATTAATTTTAATTTCCCTAATCTTTTAAAAACCTGCAGTTTTTAGCAATGCCAAGAGTTTTAAATTTAATGATTAAATTTTTTAGCTTGTCCACTTAGCAAAAATGCTCCAATCTATCTAAATTGTGGGTAGGCCTATCTGTTCTAAATGGCTTTTATATAGTAACAAAAAAATTGCTAAATAATAATAATAATAATAATAATGTGAAATCTTCACTAACTGACAAAAAGTCGATCTTATAACTCACAGTTTGATATTAAAATAATTTGTATACACCACAAACCCATGAAAAAAATTATGCCACAGAGGAAATTTTAACATATAACTAAAAATGAAACTGGACCTCTCTTGTAGCGTAAAGCGCTTTTTAGTTGTGAGTAACCATTCTTCCTCAGCGGTAGCAAAGAAAATAATGCGGAATATTGCCAGAATTCTAACCAATACTTGTGTAATATTTGGTAATTACGTGTGAATTACGCTTAGAAAGCGTCATCCCTGTAGCTGTCGGGTAGCTCACTGAATTTTGGCCGCCTTTTTTTATTTTTTTGAATAATTTTTTTTTCTGATTTTTCCAAAATAAATGAATGTATAAATGAATGAATGAATGAAGTCAAAATGAAAGGTTTAAACAATAAAAAGATTAAAAATGCATTTTTTTGAGTAAATTTAAATTTTTGTATAAATTTTTGTTTGATTTTTAGATTTTACTTAGGTTTAGAAAAACGTTTTTTTAATGAAAAAAAAAACATAAAATATAAATTTATTATAAAAGTTTTTGCTTGATCTCAGGTTTCCCTTAGGTTTAGCAAAACTTTATATTTTATTCATATTTTAACACAAGGCAACATTGTTTTGGGAAAAAGAAACTTATTGCCAACAAAACAACATTGCCTTGTTTATATATTTTATTAAATTTCTTTTAAATTATATTTTGTGGAGTTTTTAATACTTTGAGGAGTTTATACTATTTTGTTGGCGAGTTTTAACGTTTGCTTTAAGGCAACATGTACTACCACAACCAAATGCTCAGCAGTCAAGTGCGAGGCGAATGCTGCCAGTCCCAAGGTTGCCAGGTCTAAAAATGAAAAAAAGGCTATTTTTGACAAAAATGGGCAAAAGGGTTTATTAAAATTTTCCAAAAATGCCAAAATTTTAAAAAGGGGCTGTTTCTGGACAAAAAGGGGCTATTTTTGAAAAAAAACTAACAATTTTTATTGAATTAAGGCAAAAATAAAGACTACACACAATTTACTGTATTTTAAGCAGTATTTATGTATTGAAGTGTTTACAACTTTAATATTAATTAAGGTATTAGTGCAGTAACACCTCCACCAAGATAAGGAAAATTTTGCATTCACATGGCAAATATGGATATGGCTATGCGGATTGGCGTTCATTAGCCGTTTTCCAGATATTAAAGAGAGAGTCCAAGAAGCTCCATACAAACTGGGCTTTTTTCACTATTTTCACTTTTAATTTTAAGACTATTTTCATTTAAATAACGTATTTTTTGGTTATCAAATAAAAATTGTTGTTTTTTTTCAAAAATGCTTTTTTGCAGGCTTTTTAATTTTGGTTTTTTGGAAATTTTAACTTTTGCATTTTGCAAAATGCTTTTTGTTTGGGGGGGGGCCCGGTGGTTTGTTGTGGTTGTTGCTGGTAACCGCAATTACTCTAAAGTTAACTCAAAAATTTAAAAGAATTTAATAAAATAATAAACAAGGAATTTTTTTTGTTGGCAAATAGTTTCTTTTTTCTGAAATAATTTTCCTGTGTTAAATATATGAATAAAATATAAAGTTTTGCTAAACCTAAGGGAAACCTAAAAATAAGTAAAGAAACTTTTATAATAAATTTGATATTTTATGTTTTTTCATTAAAAAAATGTTTTTAAAACCTAAGTAAAATACTAAAAATCAAACAAAAATTTATACAAAAATTTAATTTAGTTCTAAAAAATGCATTTTTAATCTTTTTATTTTTTAAACCTTTCATTTTGACTTATTATTCATTCATTTATACATTTATTTATTTTGAAAAATCAGAAAACAATTATTCAAAAAAATAAAAAAGCGGCCAAAATTATTGAGCTACCCAACAGTTACAGGGATTACGCTTTCTAAGCGTAATTTAGCACGTAATTACCGAATATTACACAAGTATTGCTTAACTTCTTGCAATATTCCTATTATTCTCTTTTCCGCTAAGAAAGATGGTTTATCACTACTAAAAAGCGCTTTACCCATATAGTGCCATAATTTTTAGTTTTATGTACAATGTTCTCTGTGCATATTTTTTTATTACTTTGTATCTACAATTATTTTATATCAAACTACCTATAATATCGAACTTTGTCAGTTAATGATATTTCACATTATTATTATTATTATTATTATTTAGCAATTTTTGTTACTATATAAAAGCCTTATTAAGATATAGGCCTACCCACTATTAGAATAGGATTGAAGCATTTTTGCTAAGTAGGACAAGCTAAAAAATTTAATCATTAAATTTAAAATTCTTGGCATTGCTAAAATGAGGTTTTTAAAAGATTAGGGAAATTAAAATTAATTTGGTTAAAAAATCAATTCTAGTATTGAGAAAGTACTTATAGGGTAGTGCATTTAATTTCGGCACTTTTTTCGTTTTTCCAATGTAACTTTTCACTGTATGGCCCGATTTTCATGTTTGATAGCTCATTTTAAAGCTTTTACAATACTGCGTTGCGTCATATAAAATTGACTGTACGAAAGGTGTTTTTTATTTAATCAAATCAGTTTTTAAAAAAATGGAAAAATTGCCAAAATTAAATGTATGCATTTAATTTCGGCACATTACAGACAATCGATTGTTCTCAGTCAAAAAATTATCATTTCAAAAATTTAAAAGCCTATCATTATTTCCAGACAGTTTTCTTTAATTTAAGCTTTTACTTATTGTTTAACGTGTAACTGGCAAAAAGTTACAGCTAAAATGCTAAATCATTATCAAAATGAGCAAAATTTGGGAAGAAAAAGTGCATTTAATTTCGGCACTTTTTAAAAGACCCTCGTAATCGAGTTTAAGTGCAGAGCTATGACCCCTACACATTTCAACGTTGTCTTTTAACTATTTACAATTACAATTTAACACCCGACCACTTAATTCAACCCGTTTTTACCTACAGCAATATGTGTGCCGAAATTACACTATTTTATTTTATAACGATTGCTCACCACAGACGCAACGTAGAACCACGGGAACAAAAAATTCGGAAAATAGATACGCTAGATTTTACCAGGAGAATTTAATTTTTAAACCAATTTATTTCGTAATCGTGAAATGCCCATGTTCTAAAAAAGAGTAACAATTTTATTTTTTGTAAATCACACAATTTCACATAAAAATATCATAACATAACAAATAAAAAGCTCACGACAATCATCTACATATAATTAGCTCATCCTTTGAGCTATTAAACGTCGTCATCGGTTCAGGATTTCCAGAGATGGAGCTCCGAAAATCGTAAAAATGCCCAATTGCGAGAAGTTCCACCAAATTAAATGCACTACCCTATTAAATTTTGTAAAAAGAATCCAAACTTAAAATTTTTGCTATTATTGTTAGTAATACCTAAACAATTTTGGTAAAAAACATTAATACCAAAAATATATAATATAACGAAAAATGGGTGCAACTCCTTTAAAAAAGTTCGGCCAAAAGGTGGCATTTATAATGAGACTATATCATTGTAACATGGAACACTACGCTCGATACATAATGAGACAATTATATTTAGATGACTCTAGGGATTATGCCGTTATGCCTACGACACTTTTCATGTGAAATGCGCACGCATCCCGCAAATGAAATAAAATCCTCTCGTTTTTGCATTGATGGCATTTCATGATTACATAAATTTCATAAATTGGTTTAAAAATTAAACTGTCCTAGTAAAATTTAGTCTATTTTCCCAATTTTAGTCCCCGTGGTTCTCCGTTGGCCTCTTTGGCGAGCAATCAGTTTTAAAATAAAATAGTGTAATTTCGGCACACATATTGCTGTAGGTAAAAACGGGTTGAATTAAGTGGTCGAGTGTTAAATTGTAGTTTTAAATAGTTAAAAGACCAATGTCAGAAATGTGTTAGGGTCATAGCACTGCACTTACACTTGATTAAGGGGGTCCTTTAAAAAAATACTGAAATTAAATGCACTGTTTTCTAAATTTTGCTCATTTTGATACCATTTGGCAGTTTAGCTGTAACATTTGGCATTTGGCATTTTTGCCAGTTACACGTTGAAACAAGCAAGTAGAAGCTTAAATTAAAGAAAACTGTCTGGGGCCTTGTTCATAAAATACTGGTAAATTTTACAAGTTTGTAAAATGAGAAAAAAGTTTTTAAAATTACTGACTTGTAAATTTTTAAACAAATAAAAAGATGTTTTTATATGTGTTTTTTATATAGATTTTTTAATATATTATTTAATATTAGTAATATAAATAATAATATATTTAATTTTTATAAAGATTTTTTTATACTTTTTTATATATAGATTTTTTAATATACCTCCACAAACCAACAAAATAATAATTCAAATTTACAAATGGTATTTTTACTTATATTTTTTACTTGATATTTTTCACTTGTATTTTCACTTGTATTCAAGTTTTTTTACAAAACTTTTAAAAAATCAAGTGAAATCGTAAAGTAAATTTTACCCCTACTCGGAGTAGGGGTAAATTTTTCTTTTGAAGAACTTGTGAAAAATTACAAGTGGCCAAAGTTTAAACTGGAAATAACGTTAAACACACAACAGCTACCTACATGAAATTTTAAATAGTTTGCACACGGCATATAATCTTTTTCATTTCAAATTTCAACGAAATGGTTCAGAATAAAAAAAGTTATTGATAGACTTGCAAATCAACGAAGACCAGTATTTTTTATGAAACAGGCCCCTGGAGAATAATGATAGGCTTTTAATTTTTTGAAAATGATGACTTTTTGATGGAGAAACAATCGATTGTTTGTAAAGTGCCAAAATTAAATGCACACATTTAATTTTGGCAATTTTCTATTTTTTTAAAAACTGATTTAATTAAGTAAAAAAAAAATTGTCGTACTGTGAAGTTTTTATGACGCAACGCAGTATCGTAAAAGTTTTAAAATAAGCTATCAAACATGAAAATCGGGCCATACAGTGAAAAGTTAAATTGGAAAAATGAAAAAGTG
>JASAMX010026038.1:0-14020 GCA_030248175.1 Microlaimidae sp. YZB2_3
TGTATGTGCTTCAACTCCATCATATTGCTAATAAAACACGTATCATTTAATTCAAAAAAGTGGTATATTAGCCCTGAAAAATGCTCGAAGAATAGAGCAGGAAAAAGGAGTGATTTTTCCCTGGCCGTATTTTTAGACAGAAAAGATGTGGACTAGTCTGAGATGAAGATTATGTAGGACTATAAAACATTTGCATTTGGTTTAGCCAGCTGCTCTCTAAATAAAAATTTCTACCATATGATAATGATTTGTTCATTTTATACATTGATCTAATCACACAACACTGTTACATTTTTTTTAGTCTGATAAAATGTCAATTGAAAAAATCATACTCACACGTATTTTTGACAAGCGCGAAATCGCCACTTTTTTATTTAGAAGGTTATATTTGTATGTGTAAGAAATAACTATAAACTTGGAACAGTGGCAATTTTGCACTTGTCAAAGATTATTGTGAGTATGATTTTTTTAATTGACATTTTATCAGACTAAAAAAAACACAACAGTTTTGTGTGATTAGATCAATGTATAAACAAATCATTATCATATGGTAATTTGTGTGGAAATTTTTATGCAATGAGCAGCTGCCCAAACCAAATGCAAATTCCCTATAGGCACCTTGCACTGAAACTTTGTTTATACATGAAGTATGCAATATATATAAGCGTCACCATAATGAATAATTACCGTATCTCCTACATATCTTTCGTAGTATGCAGATGAAGTGATCGAAAGGGCGCGAAATTACCGTATCTCCTACTTATCTTTCGTAGTATGCAGATGAGGCGATAGAAAGCGCGCGAAATTTCGATCGGTTGATCTGCATACTAAGAAAGATAAGTAGGAGATACGGTATTTATCCATTATGGTGACACTTATGTATATTGCATACTTTATGTATAAACCGAGTTGCAGTGCAAGGTGCCTATAGTTCATATAATGTCCATCTCAGACTAGTCCACATTTTTTCTGTCTAAAAATACCTCCAGGTAAAAATCGTCCCCTTTTCCTGCTCTATTTTTAGAATATTTTTCAAGGCTAGTTTTTAAGTCATTATTTTAATTTTTTTCATTCAAAAATTTTAAGCTAAAAATGGTTTTTATCCACTTACAATAAAGATTTTGCTGAAAGATTTCATCTTTTACGATAATGAAAAATATTATGTTAATTTAATAAATCTAGATATTAACGAATGTAAGAAAGGCATTGCCAAATGCTCAATTTATTCTACTTGTATTGACAATTTTGGGTCATTTACTTGCAAATGTAATTCTGGATATGAAGGAAACGGCACCTACTGTGAAGGTAAAATAATCCTAATGTAAAATGAAAAGCAGCATCCTAAAAATTGTACTGGCATTTGGCATACTCTGTTTTTTTTAGAAATACTGGGAAATTTTTTAGAGATACTGGGAAAATTCAGTTTGTTTTAGAGAAAAAATTTTTCGTTTACGCTTTTATAACTTTCAAACACGCCGCGATTAATATGCAATAATCTCAAGTTAAAGTCCTTGAATTTTTGGCTACTTCCTGAAATTTTTTTTTTTTTTAATTTTGAAGGGTTAGCTCCAAAACCCACCAAATTTATGGTCACCTAGTTTAATTTTTATTCAGTCTAGTTATTATTCAATTTAGTTTAATTTTTATTAATTTTTATTTTTATTTATTCACCTATAGGGTCATCCAGTGCGGCGCACGAAAAGTTTTTGGGACTGTCACCTAAAGTTAGAGCATAAAACTGGTCAAAAATTCCCGGGTCTTAAACCTTAGCTCAATCAGTTTTTGAGCATTGTCCAAAATATTGGACTTTTAACCCATAATACAAATGATTTTTGTAAAAAACGTAAAATTGACTCCCTTTAACCCCTTGGGGTACCCGACCCAGGTAGGTTACTCCTAACAAATTTATTATTTTCAAATTCAAGAAAGTATTGGCAATCTGCATTAAAATTTTCAGACGTAAGGATTGATATATGGTAAAAAAATTAAGAATATGGCTGAAAAAAATTTGCCTTAAATTTGGGGTGTTTTGGAGCTAACCTCCAAAATTTTTGAAAAAAAATTTTTTTCAGGAGGTAGCCAAAAGTTTAAGAACACTAATTTGAGATATTTGCATATTGATCGCGTGTTCCAAAATTAAAAAAACTCAAACGAAAGTTTTTTTGAAAATTTTTCCCAAGAAAATAATGTTATCCTGAACTGTTTGTTACTGTAAAAAAGTACTTGCATGTTATTGATATTTTATAGCGTCAAACAAAATTTTACAAAAACATTGAGTTTTTAGTGATTAATATTGCCTCTCAAACGTAGAATGCAAATGTCGTATCGTAGTTCTCTGTATAAAAAATAAAATGAATAAAAATAGTAGTTAGGGATCGACCGGGGCAAAATTTTCGCAAATGCCAGGGCCAGAGCCGGGGTAGAAAAATTTGGATTTGCACCGGCCGGGTGCGGGCAAGCTAAAAATTTCGCAGAATTAAACTTTTTTTAGCGATCCTGTGAACATTGTGACAAAAAAATTTTCGTTTAAGCTGTTATAACTTATGAACGCAGCGCGATCAATATACAAATATCTAGCGTTAAGATCCTTGAACTTTTGGCTACCTTTCTGAAAAAAAATTTGTTTCAAAAATTTTGGAGGATTAGCCCCAAAACCCCCCAAATTTAAAGGCAATTTTTTTCAGCCAAATTTCTAACTTTTTACGATATAAGTCCTTACGTCTGAAAATTTGTGTGCAAATCGCCTATACATTTCTGAGCTCAAAAATGTATAATTTGTTACGGGTAACCTACCTGAGTCGGGTACCCCGAGAGGTAAAAGGGGTCAATTTTACGATTGTTGCTAAAATTATTTGTATGGCGGGTACTCTCTAAGTGACCCTAAAAAATTCGTTAAAAAAAATCGTAAAAATCACATAGAGTGTTGCTATAATATTAGTTGATTCAACGAAAAAATTCGTAATATTAACTTAGTAAAATCTCGTCGAATTGATAATTGCTCTTTACATATTAGCAAGAATATATAAGAGAAGAATGTACCACTCAATAAAAAAAATCGCACCCATCCGTGCATCGGTTTGCCATAAATAAACCCCCCCATGGGGGTCTATATACTCCCCCGGGGGGGTCTATATACTCCCCCGGGGGGTCTATATACTCCCCCGGGGGGGTCTATATACTCCCCCGGGGGGGTCTATATACTCCCCCGGGGGGGTCTATATACTCCCCCGGGGGGGTCTATATACTCCCCCGGGGGAGTTTATGTACCCCCGGGGGAGTACATAAACCCCCCCCCGGGGGGTTTATTTATGGCAAACCGATGCACGGATGGGTGCGATTTTTTGTATTGAGTGGTACATTCTTCTCTTATATATTCTTGATATTAGACATACAATTTTATCTCGCGCGGCGAATTTTTATTTTATAATTAGGTTTACCACTAGTTTTATTATTTGTTTAACTATATATATACATAATATATTCTACCAAAATAATCAAATTCTATGTATAACTGAATTCGAATTCTTTTAACCTTGTTTTTTTTGTTTTATGTATATTATTAACAAAAATAACTGTTTTAAAACATAAAAATAAGGTTTGGTCAATTTAATCTGACTGTACGACGTTTCGTTTGATTTTGTTCTAAATATAACAAACTTGTGATAATATTTTGGTCGAAATATTTGAAATTCTTCGATATTGTTAAAACAAAATTACTTCGCAAAGAAAAAACTCCAAAGGCGCTGATGGTTTCTATGGAATTAAGATTTCGAAAATTGCTTGTGTTTGTACTGATTTTAAATCCTTAGTTTGAAATGTGTAAAATTTTCTGCTAGGGAGTTTGAGTTTTTGTAACACTTTATTTATTTTTTTTAAATTGTGAAACCTGCACTTTCGTTTACAAAATAAATTAAGGAACGAAAGATTGAAGGTAAAAAATGTTTTGTCTTGTAATTAAAACAATTTTATTTGTAAAGTAACCATAAATCACTTTTTACGTCACCCTTAAAATGGTTAAATAAAAAAAATATGGGAAAATGCTTGGCGGATAAAGGACTACCCAAGTTTGCACGCATCAATGTACCCCCTAAAATTCTCAAGAGGTGATTTTATTATAATACTGTAATGTTTGTACTCATATCAAAGTTCTGGCACGCTGATGTCAAAAAAATTATTTTTAACTTAATTCACCCAGTGGTTATCATTTTTACAAACAATTTATCCCCAAAAAATTTTAGGGGGTCATTTTTATATATTTAAATTAAATACCGTCTTGTTTATACTCATATTAAAGCTTTCAACACGCTAGCCTCAAAAATATAATTTCATCCCAATTCACCCAATGGTTACCATTTTTACAACCCCTAGTGTACCCCCAAAAATTTTTAGTCGGTCATTTTTATATATTTATTGTAATACCGTCTTATTTATATTCATATCAAAGCTTTCAAAACGCTGATCTGAAAAATATAAATTTTAATTCAAAAGTTTTTAGGGGGTCATTTTTATATATTTATTGTAATACCGTTTTGTTTATACTCATATTAAAGCTTTCGACACGCTGATCATAGAAATATGAATTTCAACTCAATTCAACCAATGGTTACCATTTTTACAATGCCTAATGTACCCCCAAAAATGGGGGTACATTACAGGTTGTAAAAAAATGTGAACCATTGGGTGCATTGAGTTTAAATTAATTTTTTTGAAATCAGCGTGTTGAAAGCTTTAATATGAGTATAAACAAGACGGTACTATAAAAAATATATAAAAATGACCTTCTAAAAGTTTTTGGGGGTACCTACATTAGGCGTTGTAAAAATGGTAACAATTGGGTGAATCAAGTTGAAATTTATATTTTTGAGATCAACGAGTCGAAAGATTTAATATGAATATAAACAAGACGGTATTACAATATAATATATAAAAATTACTCCCTAAAAATTTTTGGGGGTACATTAGGGATTGTAAAAATGAAAACCATTAAGTAAATCGAGTTAAAAAAAATTTTTGACATCAGCGTGTGGAGAGCTTTGATATGAGTACAAACATGACGGTATTATAATAAAATCACCTCTTAAGAATTTTAGGGTGTACATTGGTGGTGCAAAATTGGGTAACCACTGAACGAAACTTAATAATTTAAATATTTTTTAAATCAGTGTGTTGAGAGCTTTCATATGCATATAAACACGTCACTTAGAATGAAAAATGACAAAACTACCATTTTTCAAAATTTGGGGGTATTTGGGGGTATGTAACCGGGTAACTATAAAAAATTTAAATTTAAAATTAATAATTTTGCAATTAGCACGCATAGAGCTTTCAAACGAATATAAACACGGCTTATAAAAATAAAAACAAAAAAATCATCCCTTAGTAATTTGAGGGTACAAAGGGGTTTGTATTTTGGTTACCCGACCATTTAGAGCAAATTTCTTTATATTTTTTAAATAAGCACGTCGAGAGCTTTAAAATGATATATTATTCGCCTATGTAGAACGGCTGTGTTAGAGTTAAATTTTTAGGGGTCACCCATTGCAGTGCCTTAGGGCATAAAATTTTTTTGACTGTCACCAAAATATAGATTATAAAATTCCGCATAAATTCCCCAGTCTCAAATCTGTGGCTCAAACAGTCTTTGTGCATTATGTCAAAATGTGCATTTGCTACCCCCCATACGTACAAAGAATTTTAGCAAAAATCCCAAAATTGACCCTCTTAAACCTCTCGGGGTACCCTACCCAGGTAGGTTACCCCTAACAAATTATATATTTTTGAGCTCAAAAAAATATGGGTAATTTGCACAAAAATTTTCAGACGTAAGGACTCATATCGTAAAAAGTTAGAAATTTGGCTGAAAAAATTGCCCCTAAATTTGGGGGGTTTTGGGGTAACCCAGTATCGCTAAAAAAAAAACAAAACAGAAAATAGTAATATCGGTAATAAAAAGTAATTCGTAATTAGTTTTTCCTGTAAACACTTGTTTATGGCAAATAATAGACTTATTTTTCAGTTTAAGCTCATGGGTAAGCAGAAAAACTTATTTTTTATCAAACAAAAATTTTTATTAAACTAAAGCGAAATTCTGAAAAATATATATTCCTGATTTTAGTACATGCTCTACCTTATATTTATTATAAGTTTTATAAAAATGTTTATAAACCTGTATTAAAATATATCCGTTTTGGTCTGTTTCCAAATTTAAAAAAATTATTTAGCCTATAGGCAAATTAAATTAGTGACGGAAAATTGTGAGTTTGAATGAGTATTTAAAAAAAAATTAAAATTTTTAAGAAATCGCTTTATAATAAAGATAAAAGTATTTTAATAATTATTTATAATTTACTTAATTTAAAAAAATGAAATTTTTAAAAGGTAAAGATGGTTAAATTAGTATATTTTGTAAAAAGGTGGATTTAAAAAAAATTATCTTTTTATTTGTTTTTAAAAAAAAATGTTTAAATTTTATTGGTCCTATGTTGTTTTAATTTTATCAGATAAACAACCTAGACTTTATTTGTAATTTTTGCCGTTCATTTATTAATTTAAAAACTTAAAGCTCAAAGTTTTCATTATTTCCGCTTTAATTTTCCATAATTTTGTGATGTTTGTATTTAATCTGCACTCGGTTTTTCTTTCGCTATTTTGTAACTGTTTGAGATCACCATGTGAAATTAAAACTTTTGTTTAAAATTAAAAAAAAAACTTTAATTATAATACAGCTCTTTTTAGATATCGATGAATGCAAATCAAACAAACACAATTGTACTAACGAAGCAGCGTGCCATAATTTACAGGGATCATTTAATTGCACAGAATATAATGGAGCAACCGTCCGTCGTCCTTTTTTGAATCGAATGACAGGATTTGTCAAATTTTCTATCATTCCAGTTCAACTATGGTTCTTCCATACATTGTTTAAATTAACTTACAGCGCCTAAACCGAAATAATTTAACACGTCACACCCCAGTTATTTGACGATTTTCACTAAAAGGTTGATTTGAGCTAAATTGCTGTTTATGATTTAAGCTAAACTGCTGCTGCTGTGAACAGCGAAATAGTGTCATATTAAACCTTTGAAATTTTTTTTAGTCCAAAAACCGCTGCAAATCCGCAGAAGGGATTCCGCGTCAGTGCTGCAGTGTTAAACTCCGCGTGCGGCTGCCGCCAAATTTAACACAGTGCAGCACTGACGCGGAATACTTCCCGCGGATTTGCAGTGGAACGAATTCCAAAGGATTAATAACCAATTTATTTACTGTAGATTATGGGTGTACTAAATCTGTTTGATTTCATAATTTAATATGGACATTAAAAAACCAATTAAAATTGTGCGGTTATAACATTTTTTATTAAAAACACAAACCGCAACGCAGAATGTTTTTTTATTCCCGCTTTTTGTCAAAATATACAAAAATTAGTCAACTTTAACTCCAAAAAATTTTGCATTTTTATTTCAAATCGAGTAATTCAATAAATAATTGTATAAATATTATATTTAATCTTAAGTATTAAACCGTTTTTGTTGAAAATTTTGCGTTTTTTTATTGTTAATTAGTCGATTCAATATCGCAAATCAACGAGGCCAGCGCGTTTTAATCTGCATATAACCCATCGAATAGTACTTCTGACATAAATAATTGGTTTTATCCAAAATAATGCTGTAAGGATATATTTGCTAGAGAAAATTAAAATAACAATACTCAAAATAAAATTTCGTGTTTAGGTGACTGTAGGTATGTAAAACTAAAATGTGTACTAACTAGTGAAATACTAATTATTTTTTTCGAAAGGTTTAATTAACACTAGCACGGTTTTAAAAACCTGAAATATTAATAAAAATAAAATATAAAATAATGCATTTATGATACACTTTAAAATGAATCTTAAACTAAAACTATTGTAATTCGAACATTAAATTGATTGATATGAAGTGAAAATACAAATTTAAATATTTATATCAGCATATAATGTGTAAATCGTATATCTTATTAGTCATTATATAGGAAGGTGATGCAACGGTTTTTAAAAACATTTTAATTTTACGCTAACAGAGACACAACATGAACATAAACATTCAGTTATCACATTTGTGATTACTTTAAAACAAATTATATGACATTTATTATTGACTAGACAACTGAGATACAAGTCAGCTACCATATTTACCATATAAATTCAACAATTGTAACACATACAATAACACACGAAAACAATAGCTACAACATTTCCGACAAAGCTGTCAAACTACTTACAAACGTTGCAAAATGTGCAGCATTTTCGCTGCTACTGCAAAAAAAAGCTAAACCGGTGTAAAATCTAGCAAAATTTTAATAAAAAAATATAATAAATATATATATATATAACAAAAATAATATTTATTTATTCGTTTCTTTTTTATGGTGTATATTTATGTATTGACACACTCACAACTCACGACCGCTGCAAAATTAGAACATTAAAATATTTTTTGTAAAGATTCACAAGCAGTATAAAACGTGATTGCAACTTTAAAAAAATATAACTGTCAAGATTTACACTAACTGTACGTTTAAATGTAAAAGTCGCAGTCAATTATAACAACTGACTTTTTCCGCCATAGGAAAAGGATTCAACAAACTGGAGCAACAAACTAACGTATCAATTAAAAAGAAAGATTTATTTAATAGCTAAAATATAAATATGTGGTTATTTTTTGGATTCTAAAATTTGAACAGTTTTTTGTTGGTTAAAAAAACTTAATCTTTTGGGATTCATTTCGCTGCATATCTTCAGAAGGGATTCCGCGTCACCGCGGCCCAGTATTAAACATGACGGTAGGCGGGGCCCTGACGCAGAGTTTAACACAGTGCAGCACTGACGTGAAATACATCCGGGTTTGCAGCGGTTAGACGAAAAATCCCAAAGGGTTAAAAGTAAAAACGTAAATTGCTTGATAATTATGTTCTAAAAAATTAATTTAGAGTTGCAGCACTGTGGTTGTGATTACGAAAAACAAACACATACAAATGGGTTTCCAGAAATTTCATCTTTTACATTACGTCTTTCAACAACTCGTCTTCGGAAAGCTCGTCTTTTACACATCTCGTCTTCGGAAAACTCGTCTTTTGAATGCGATTTTATAAATGTACTTTTTAAAATAAGAGTTTCTTATATTTTGCGATTTAAACAATGGGTCGAAAACTTCTTTTTTTCTAAGCCTAAGCAAAACCTAAAAATCGAACTCATGTTAAACTTATTCAAAAACTTCATTAAGTTGTTGATTTGTTTCAAAAAACTGAATACCTAAGTCTAAGCTAAACCTAAAAATTAAGCAAAAGTTAATCGGAGTAAACTTGTAGTTTTTACTAGTGTTTTTAAATTGAAAAGTAAAAACGTTATTTTTTTCCTAAGTCTAAGCGAAATCTAAAAATGCAGCAAAACTTTATACTTTGGACGGAAACTCGCCTGTTTGAAATACATTTAACAAAATAAATCCGAAAAAACGACTTTTGCAAATCCGAGATGTTTAAAAGACGAGCTTTCCAAAAACAAACTGTAGAAGACGAGATGTTTAAGAACGAAAAATGTAAAAGACGAAACTTCCGGACACCATACAAACGCACACGCGCAGTTACTAAAGCTTAAAGCACTACCTTAGAAAAATTTTAGCATTAAAAATTAAATTTTAAAATTTAAAAACTGAAAAATTGAAAGTATTAAGTTTTACGACGATTAATGACTAAAATGCAAAATAAATTATAAAGCATACAGGGATAAATACTTTGGCCATTTTGTCAGCAGGAAACGATTTTCAGTCAGGTCCAGAAATTTATCCCAACAAAAATATTTTTAAAATAATAATAATCCAAAACAAAGCAAAATAAAATCTTTTAATAATGTTTTAGGAACCAATAATGGCAGTGGCAAAGGTCACAGCGATACTGTTTTTATCCATTTAAAAAAATGTTTTTGCTAAAATGCACTAATCCTGCTCCAAATATTATTATTCGGACAACTGACATTTATGAGATTTTAGCCACATTTTCAAAACAGTTTTAAACGATTTACTAGGTTTTGAATAAAATTTAGTTTATAAAAATATTCCACATATAAAATAGAATATTATTTTATTATTAAATCATTACTTACGAAATTAATACGAAAATAGGGCGAGTTTCGATAACCGGGCTCCCGGGCAACATTACTAATGGGCCAATCGATGAATCTCACGTAAGAAATAATTGCATACTGTGTAGTTTAATTTGTATAAGCATGGGTCGCAAGCAGTTGTTTGGTCGTTCGGTATAATGAATAGTACGTGCAGTATTTTCTGCACGGTTTTTCAGCCAAAGAATGAAAGGGAGTCAAATGTTACAAACATTTCAGACCTATGTTTCACTTACGTCAGATTCAAAGATTGAAACAATACAGTACAGAAAAATAGTGTCCATGTCGATAAAGGACTTTACCGTCAAAGAACGTCAGAATCGGATCTCCGCTTGGACATCAAACCGTCTGTCATTGGTTGGTTTTCGTCACTGTCTGAATCGGTAAGATCCCGCTCAGACACGACACTCGTGTATTCTTTTCTTAAATAAAACAACACAAGAATGCCATATCAAAAACTTTATATACACATTGAAGTGCTTATAATTATTTTAAATTTGGTATTAGAAAAGCGCGTCTGTATACTAAAAAATTGCTATAAACATTTTGCGTAAAAACCTAATTAAAGTTTTTCTGTTAAATTACACAATAGTTTTTTATTCAAAAGTTTTACCAAAATGTTGTACAAATAATGAAATAATATGCACACCAAAAGTAAAGTAATTTGATGTTATTCCTTAAGAATTTCCAAAAACAACCATCTTTAAAAAACCTTAAAAAAATCTGACAATTTACCCAAGCTATGTGCTCTAATTTTCACTTTAGTGTTTAATCGCAATTTTTTTGTCAATAATAGACAGCGTACATTTTTATTGTTTGGTTAAATTTGCTTATATTTTTTAAAGCTATGTAACTGGAAATTTTGATTTCTTTGTTCAACAAAAAGACAATCATAAGATTCGACATACCCAAATGATAAGTTGGAATGAGCGAGTCATCGACGAAAATTTAACACATCCGGCTTACGCTAAAACATTGTGGCAAACTTTTCCATCTATATTTAAAGTGAACTACTATCAATTGCAGTAAAAAATAAAAATTTTAAACTTCATTAGTTATTTTCTAATTCCTTACTCTATTTAGTAAAAAAATGTGCATAAGCCACATGCTTGTTTGCATTGAAAATTTTTTAAAAATTATCTAATAAATATCGATGATGAACTGTAGGTATTTAACAGGTTACTCACTCTATTTGAGGGCCGCTGGTACCGGTTTCAAATTTCGTAAGAGATTTTCCCCTCCTCCGCGGAAATAACTTGAATCGGGTACGCTTTCCTCCGCTAAAATAATCGTCTTCGCTGGGAATAGTCCTCCCTTTAAGAAGTCTTCGACTTGGTCTTTTCAACATCGATGCCTTAATAAAATTAAATAAAATTCTAATTTTATTTTTTTTTTTTTTATTAAATTTAAATTACAAATTAAGCACTAAAACAATTACGAGTAATTTTAAGCAAAATTGCAGTTTGCAGAGTGTGACATTAGATTATAGATTTTATTTTTGCAACATACTACGAACCTTACTAAGTACAAATACGCATGTAAGCATATATAAATATGTAAGTTCATGTATATATAATGCATATGATTTTTTAGGTTTAAATATTCACCATGGACTACTCAAAAAATTGTAGTCTAGTTTAAGTTTACTTTCAAACAATATTTATTGTGTTTATACACTAATAAAACACGTTCTTTCGCAACATCTTCTCAAGAGGTATCCTTGTAGTTGTATCATGCTGCACGGAACTCATAGTTTTATTATAATATCGTGCAAGATAATATAAACTGCGATATTTTTTTCTTGAATTCTGAGATTTGTTGAAAAAACAAACAGAACGCAACTTCTGATTCCTTTATTTGTTGGCAGAAAACGTGCGCAATGATCACTTGAGAATTTAAAGAATCCTCAATTGTATTGGCTTGTATTCATCGTGATTTGCGGCTATATGTTTTGCTTCGTGGGAATTAAAGTGGGAGGATCTACAAATTGGAAATCTTCACTTTTATTGGAGATCAACTTTTTTTCCTAGGTGTTCCTTGACTGAAAGTATTTCTACAGATAGCGTCATAAAAGGGCAGTTCACAGCTGCGACTTACCACTTTAACTAAAATATCCACTTTGCAATGGAATATATATAACCGAAAACACATTTTTTTTAAGAAAAGCCTAAATTAATTTTGGCTTCAAAATTAAAAATTTCAACAATTCACGATTATTTTAACTGCGCAGTTTTGTTGAGTTCTTTAGTTTTTTCTTGAATTTATAATGATTTTTTTGATTTATCTCGATTTTCTAACTAAATGTTTCAAAGCAATGTTTAATTTGTCGTTGTGTTTGAAAAACTTTCTTTTGTCATACAAAATATTTGTTTTTAATCCTTAAAACGAGAAGATTTAACTAAAGTCTTAAGTCAAAATACAACATGATTCAATTCTTAAGTCTAAAGTCATAAGTCTTAAGCGTAAAGTCTTAAGTTTTAAATCAAGCTGTGAAGCGGCCCGTAAGTGAAATATAGGTCTGAAATGTTTGTAACATTTGACTCCTTTCATTCTTTGGCTGAGAAACCGTGCAAGAAATACTGCACGTACTATTCGGTATACCGAACGACCAAACAACTGCTTGCGACCCATGCTTATGCGAATTAAACGACACAGTATGCAATTATTTCTTATGTGAGATTCATCGATTGGCCCATTAGTAATGTTGCCCGGGAGCCCGGTTATCGAAACTCGCCCTATTTTCGTATTAATTTCGTAAGTAATGATTTAATAATAAAATAATATACTATTTTATATGTGAAATATTTTTATAAACTAAATTTTATTCAAAACCTAGTAAATCGTTTAAAACTGTTTTGAAAATGTAGCTAAAATCTCATAAATGTCAGGGGTCCGAATAATAATATTTGGAGCAGGATTAGTGCATTTTAGCAACAACATTTTTTAAATGGATAAAAACAGTATCGCTGTGACCTTTGCCACTGCCATTATTGGTTCCTAAAACATTATTAAAAGATTTTATTTTGCTTTGTTTTGGATTATTATTATTTTAAAAATATTTTTGTTGGGATAAATTTCTGGACCTGACCGAAAATCGTTTCCTACTGACAAAATGGCCAAAGTATTTATCCCTGTATGCTTTATAATTTATTTTGCATTTTAGTCATTAATCGTCGTAAAACTTAATACTTTCAATTTTTCAGTTTTTAAATTTTAAAATTTAATTTTTAATGCTAAAATTTTTCTAAGGTAGTGCTTTAAGCTTTAGTAACTGCGCGTGTGCGTTTGTATGGTGTCCGGAAGTTTCGTCTTTTACATTTTTCGTTCTTAAACATCTCGTCTTCTACAGTTTGTTTTGGAAAGCTCGTCTTTTAAACATCTCGGATTTGCGAAAGTCGTTTTTTCGGATTTATTTTGTTAAATGTATTTCAAACAGGCGAGTTTCCGTCCAAAGTATAAAGTTTTGCTGCATTTTTAGATTTCGCTTAGACTTAGGAAAAAAATAACGTTTTTACTTTTCAATTTAAAAACACTAGTAAAAACTACAAGTTTACTCTGATTAACTTTTGCTTAATTTTTAGGTTTAGCTTAGACTTAGGTATTCAGTTTTTTGAAACAAATCAACAACTTAATGAAGTTTTTGAATAAGTTTAACATGAGTTCGATTTTTAGGTTTTGCTTAGGCTTAGAAAAAAAGAAGTTTTCGACCCCATTGTTTAAATCGCAAAATATAAGAAACTCTTATTTTAAAAAGTACATTTATCAAAATAAAAGTAAAAAAACAAGTTTTCCGAAGACGAAGATGTGTAAAAGGCGAGCTTTCCGAAGACGGAATGTTGAAAGACGTAATGTAAAAGATGAAATTTC
>JASAMX010026039.1:0-16719 GCA_030248175.1 Microlaimidae sp. YZB2_3
ATATTGCTACAATCGGCCGTTTAGTTATAAAACGGCTTCGATGAACGTTTGTAATATTCACTCTTGTAACATATATTCGAACAAGTTAAAGTTCGCTTAACATTAACTTACATTTTCGTGGGTATGGCATCTATCATTACGCTTGCTGCAATTAATTGTTTAAATTACAAAAACCTAAATTTTATAAATATTCTACTTTTATTGACAATCAATCAAGATCAGATTTGTTTGCAATATAAAAAATAAATAATTTAATTTTAACTGCTTAATTGCTTTTAACTTTAGTTTTTTTAGAAACAGATATGTACCATAATATATTTAATAAATGTTCAACAATTAAAAAATCCATTTATTAATTGACATGTATATGTTTTTCGAGTTCTTATCATTAATCATCTGTCAGTAGATGGGTTTTTTTGGATTTTTAAAGATAATATCATAGAGTTAATTTGTTTTAATTTTTTGTTGTTTTATTTTCGTAAATTTCTTTTGTTACGTAGAATTAAAAAATATTGTATGTTGTTGTTGTTTCTAAAAAATGTTGTAATATTTTCATTTACTATCAAAATAAAATTAAAATCATAAAATGTAAAAAAAAAGCAAAACACGTAAATAAAATAAATAGGGTATCTGACTTAATTTCGGCCAGGCCTTAATTTCGGCCACCAATTTAGGGTGTTAGAAAATTGGCTTATTTTTAAAGCACAAAAAAACTAGCACAAAAGTAACTGGATGAATGTTGATTTAGTGATAAAGTGATTTTGCAAAAGTTTTATATTTGTGTTATTCTGCATTATCAATATTTTCATACAAAAAGTGAATTTTTTTGATTTTCTTAATTTTTGCTTTGTTTCTAAACTGCATCAAATTTAGAAGGAAGCACTATATAACCTTAAAATAACTTCTATTTAAGGTTCAAAATTGTTAATTTTCATGTTTTAGTATTTTCTTCAAAATCACTTTGCAATGTGTTTAACTAACTGCGCATTTGAAGATTCCGTTAATTTCGGTCACCTTAAAATTTAGGTGAAAGAACCTGCAGTTTTTTGCCGTTTTCAAATATCATTGTACTACCGTATTTTTTAGAGAGTTTTGTTTGCTCGTTTGAACTTTTTTTGACGTTTTTTTAAGCCAAAAAAATTTACCAAAAAATACAGGTTATTAAAACTTGTTTTTTTAAGGTTTTGACTTAATTATTTAAAGTCTTGCTAATAACTATTAAAGTTTGCAAACGGGAAAAAATTAAGTTATATGTATTAAGAAGAAGTTATTATGTATTAAGTTATATGTATTAATAAGAACAATACCTAATAATAAAATTGCAAACTTTAAAAATTTTTATTGTTTGTTTTGGCAATAGTTATAGCAAATTTTTTTTAGGTGGTCGAAGTTAATAGCTCGCGCCTTAATTTCAGCCACTATAAAAAAGAATTTAAACCTCCACTGATATTTAAGTGTAACAGAAATTTTAAAATTTTGCACTGGAATAACAAAAATAGCTATCGTTTGATTTTTTAAACCAAATCTTGGGTCGATTGGAAAAACCAGAAAAAACTTGTTAAAAAAATAAAAAAGTGGCCGAAATTAAGTCAGTTATCCTAGGTAGTTTATACTAATGTATGATTTTAAAACGATTTTTTTAAATTCAAATAAAAAAATGGTAATCAAATTAATAAAAATGTTTTTAATTAAATTAAAATGAAAATAAAATTTATTGTCAACTGGGGGTGTGGTTTTCATTAAACCCAAATGATTTAAATCTATTTTGAATTGGCATATATTTATTGTTTGTTAAAATATGTTTTGATTACTGCTTCAATATTACAAATGTTAAGAAATAAAAAAATCTAAAATGTAAAATAAATATGTGTTTTATCAGCATGTTTTATTAATAGTGTAACTCTTCCTTATTATATTATATTTACTGACATTATATATCTTTTGTAAAATAAAATAAAACAAAAATTCGTAAACTTAGTTTAAATCAAAATGATTAATAGCACTTTATAAGATACCGCAGAAAACTTTGGAAGATTGATCAATCTGAGGTCATATCAACAACAAGGTTACATTAGAGACTAAAACAGATTAAAACCACAGTTTTTTTGGTTTCAGTCGATAAAAAATTGTGATACAAAAGAAAAATGTTTTCAGATCAAAACTTCGATTAGTGTCGTGTATACTCGGACCTGTCCTTGGGTTGAGGTGTAGCGTATGGTTTGTATTATAATAAACAGATATATTGCATGCCAACCATCTGCGCGATTCAATTGTATACCTACACTTCGGATTTAACTCTTTAACACTGTCGCGGGAAAAGTGTTTTGTAATAAATCATTTGTCAAAAGTGTAGAAAAGTATACCCGATCTGATAATTTCTCCCCCGCGGTGGTCAGCGAATTTTATCAAGGAGTATGGGTGGTCTTGTTAGCCATAAATAATTCGCTAAAAATTGGAATTTCCAATTGTGAGCACAACAACTTCAAACTATATAATTTACCCATGGAGTTGTGTATTTAAAAAACAACGTTGGTGAGTGCGTGGGTGGAAGCGATAATTTTAGGTGACGTACTCCACTAACGGTGAATAACACAAATCAGTGCCCACAATGGAACGTTACTCATGTTCTTAACACTATGATTATCAAAAATACCACCCAATGACAAGAGTGTCGTGTCACAATATCAATTGGTTAAAATATTCAAAAAACCTACCAGAATAAACCGACTTTTAAGCTAATACCATATAAACAGAAGCGTTTGTATGTCGTGCTGTTAATATATGTATGAAAAGCTGTATTTTTGACATCAATGCAACATATTTTCGGGAAATGTTACAAGTATAAATATATTTTGATCTTATTTAAACTTAGTACATGAATAAAAAGTGAAACAATATTTTGAAAAAACACCAATACACAGATATTCTTTGCATTATTTATCTTACAATGAAAATTCATTTCAAGTGCTAGCTCGGTAAAATGTTATCTCGTTTGATTTTTTTGGCCAAATGATTATTACTTAAAAATCATTGATGCAGATGTAAATCAATATAAAAATTTTAACATCTTGCTGACGGAAAAGAGAAATAATTTGAGAAAATATCAAAAAGCTAAAGTCTGTTCAAAAATGATTAAGACTAGAAAAAGTTTTCAGGTGAACATATCTTGTAAACCGTACGGTTGATTCCTGAAGATAAATTAAATAACTGCATATTTAATATTAAGCTCTATACATGGTAAATCTTTTTAAATTATCAACCTTGCCGTTGGCGAGATAAGCTTATCTGAATTTTTTTTTTAATCACACACTTTTGAATAGACTTTAGCTTTTTGATATTTTCTCAATTCTTTTTCTCTTTTCCGTCAGCAAGATGTTAGAATTTTATATTGATTTACATCTGCATCAATGATTAGTAATAATCAGTTTGGGCAAAAAAAATAGAAACAGATAACATTTTACCGAGCTAGCACTCGAAATGAATTTTCATTGTAAGATAAATAATGCAAAGAATATCTGTGTATTGGTGTTTTTTCAAAATATTGTTTCACTTTTTATTCATGTACTAAGTTTAAATAAGATCAAAATATATTTATACTTGTAACATTTCCCGAAAATATGTTGCATTGATGTCAAAAATACAGCTTTTCATACATATATTAACAGCACGACATACAAACGCTTCTGTTTTTATGGTATTAGCTTAAAAGTCGGTTTATTCTGGTAGGTTTTTTGAATATCTTAACCAATTGATATTGTGACACGACACTCTTGTGATTGGGTGGTATTTTTGATAATCATAGTGTTAAGAACATGAGTAACGTTCCGTTGTGGGCACTGATTTGTGTTATTCACCGTTAGTGGAGTACGTCACCCAAAATTATCGCTTCCACCCACGCACTCACCAACGTTGTTTTTTTAAATACACAACTCCGTGGGTAAATTATATAGTTTGAAGTTGTTGTGCTCACAATTGGAAATTCCAATTTTTAGCGAATTATTTATGGCTAACAAGACCACCCATACTCCTTGATAAAATTCGCTGACCACCGCCGGGGGAGAAATTATCGAGATAGGATCTACTTTTCTACACTTTTGACAAATGATTTATTACAAAACCCTACAGCAACAGTGTAAAGAGTTAAATCCGAAGTGTAGGTATACAATTGAATCAGCAAGATGGTTGGCATGCAATATATCTGTTTATTATAATACAAACCATACACTACACCTCAACCGGCTCCGATATTACGCGACACAAGATGGAACTTTGATCTGAAATTTTTTTCTTTTGTATCACAATTTTTTATAAAACCAAAAAAGCTGTAGTCTGTTTTAGTCTCTAATGTAACCTTGTTGTTGATATGACCTCAGATTGATCAATCTTCCAAAGTTTTCTGCTGTATCTTATAAAGTGCTATTACTCATTTTGATTAAAACTAAGTTTACGAATTTTTGTTTTATTTTATTTTACATTTTAGATTTTTTTATTTCTTAACATTTGTAATATTGAAGCAGTAATAAAAACATATTTTAACAAACAATAAATATATATGCCAATTCAAAATAGATTTAAATCATTTTGGTGTAATGAAAAGCCCACACCCCCAGTTGAAAATTATTATTTTATATGGTAACTGACTTAATTTCGGCCACCTTTTTTTAATTTTTGAATAAGTTTTTTCTGGTTTTTTCAATCGATCCAAGATTTGGTATAAAAATCAAACGATAGCTATTTTTGTTATCCCAGTGCAAAATTTTAAAATTTCTGCTACACTTAAAGATCAGTGGAGGTTTAAAGTCTTTTTTATAGTGGCCGAAATTAAGGCGCGAGTTATTAACTTCGGCCACCTGGAAAAAAAATTGCTATGACTATTGCCAAAACGAACCATAAAAACCTTTAAAAGCTGCAAATTTATCCTTAGGTGTTTTTTTAGTACATATAACTTAATTTTTTCCCGTTTGCAAACTCTAATAGTTATTAGCAAGACTTTAAATAATTATGTCAAAATCAAAACCAGTTTTAATAACAAATATTTTGTGTTGAATTTTTTTGGGCTAAAAAAACGTCAAAAAAAGTCAAACGAGCAAAAAAAATTCTTTAAAAATACGGTAGTACGATGATATTTGAAAACGGCAAAAAAACGGAAGGTTCTTTCACTAAATTTTAAGGTGGCCGAAATTAACGGAATCTTAAAATGCGCAGTTAGTTAAACGCATTGCTAAGTGAATTTGAAGAAAATATCAAAACATGAAAATTAACAATGTTGAGCCTTGAATAGAAATTATTTTAGGTTATATAGTGCTTCGTTTTAAATTTGATGCAGTTTAAACACAAAGCAAAAATTAAGAAAATCACAAAAAAAATCACTTTTTGTATGAAAATGTTGATAATGCAGAATAACACAAATATAAAACTTTTGCAAAAACACTTTATTTAACATTCATCCAGTTACTTTTGTACTACTAGTTTTTTGTTGCTTTAAAATTAAGCCAATTTTCTAACACCCTAAATTGGTGGCCGAAATTGAGGCCTGTCCGAAATTAAGTCAGATACCCTATTAGTTTGTTTTGTTTTAAACATATTTTTTTTACATTTTATTATTTTAATTTTATTTTGATAGTAGGGTAACTGACTTAATTTCGGCCACGCCTTAATTTCGGCCACCAATTTAGGGTGTTAGAAAATTGGCTTATTTTTAAAACACAAAAGAACTAGCACAAAAGTAACTGGATTAATGTTGAATAAAGTGTTTTTGCAAAAGTTTTTTATTTTTGTTATTCTACATTATCAACATTTTCATACAAAAAGTGAATTTTCTGTGATAATTTCCTAATTTTTGCTTTTTGTGTAAACTGCATCAAATTTAGAACGAAGCAACATATAACCTTAAAATAGTGTCTATTTAAGGCTCAATGTTGTTAATTTTCATGTTTTGATATTTTCTTCAAAACTATTTTGCAATGCGTTTAACTAACTGCGCATTTTAAGATTCCGTTAATTTCGGCCACCTGAAAATTTAGGTGAAAGAACCTGCCGTGTTTTGGTGTTTTTTAATATAATTGTAATAACGTATTTATAAAAAAATTTTTTTTGTCGTTTTTCGTTTTTTTGTGGTTTTTTAAGACAAAAATAAAAATTGAACAAAAAATACAAATTATTAAAACTTGTTTTTTTTAAGGTTTTGACATAATTATTTAAAGTCTTGCTAATAACTATTAAAGTTCGCAAACGGGAAAAATTAAGTTATATGTACCAAGAACAATACCTAAGGGTAAATTTGCAACCTTTAGAAATTTTTATTGTTCGTTTAAGCAATAGTGATGGCCAGTTTTTTGTAGGTGGCCGAAATAAATGGCACGCGCCTTAATTTCGGCCACTTTAAAAAAAAAGTTTAAACCTTCATTGATTTTTAAGTGTAACAGAAATATTCAAATTTTGCACTGGAATAAGAAATATAGCTATTGTTTGATTTTTTGGCCAAATTTTGGCTTGATTGAAAAAGCCAGAAAAAACTTATTCAAAAAAATATAAAAAGGTGGCCGAAATTAAGTCAGTTACCCTAAATGAAAATATTACAACATTTTTTAGGAACAACAACAACATACAATATTTTTTAATTCTACGTAACAAAAGAAATTTACGAAAATAAAACAACAAAAAATTAAAACAAATTAACTCTATGATATTATCTTTAAAAATCCAAAAAAACCCATCTACTGACAGATGATTAATGATACAAAGAAACTTCGAAAAACATATACATGTCAATTAATAAATGGATTTTTTAATTGTTTAAAACATTATTTAAATATATTATGATACATATCTGTTTCTAAAAAAACTAAAGTTAAAAGCAATTAAGCAGTTAAAATTAAATTATTTATTTTTTATATTGCAAACAAATCTGATCTTGATTGATTGTCAATAAAAATAGAATATTTATAAAATTTAGGTTTTTGTAATTTAAACAATTAATTGCAGCAAGCGTAATGATAGATGCCATACCCACGAAAATGTAAGTTAATGTTAAGCGAACTTTAACTTGTTCGAATATATGTTACAAGGGTGAATATTACAAACGTTCATCGAAGCCGTTTTATAACTAAACGGCCGATTGTAAAGTAATGTTAAAAAGTTTCAGAACAATATTATGCAATTTTTATAAATTCTTCCCTGAAGCCAAATTTTTTGATATGCGTGAACGAACTCTATATCTTTTGGGTTAGTTTTTTAAACAAGTACTTTCAAAACCGCCACTTTGTTTTTCACCAAAACTTTCTTAATTGATCATGACCTTAAAGTTTTGACAAAAAACTATTTTAATGTTAAACGACAATTAATTTGTTTATCTTGTTCAAAGTCCTTGAGATAGCTATATTCAAGGTGTCTCGTGGGAGTTTGTTGTTTTTATAGTGATATACATGACCGTATCTATAAATGAGGTGTGGTGTGAACATTCATTGCACCATTGTGTTTTTGCATCATGTGACCTTTATTCGAAATTCAGAACATAAGAACAGTAATAAAGGAAGAGTTATGCGGAACAGAATTTAATGATGGGAAAATGCAGCTTACCCTAAAAAAGCAATAACAATATTTTTAAGCTTGCCGCATTTAATATTTTGGTTGGTAACTAGCCCAAACTTGCAAATTAAATATATGCTTTAGTTAATTTAAGTTTTAAGTCTTAAAGGTGCAGTATACTAATTCATGGTGTATTCTTTATTGCTGTTTAATCTAATCAATGTATCAGGTGATATTGAGAAAAAAATTGTATTACACCAAAAATTAATTCTCAACGGTTAACAAGTTATTAATAAGAATACCGCTTGGTTATTTCCAATGTGTTTTATGCACCATTTTTCAAAACAACACATTTCTACTACGAATATTAACAAAACTTTATAGAATTTATGCTAAGGTTTCAAAAAGCTTAAATTTTAAATCCGATTTAATTACGAAAAATATTAGATGAATAATGCCATTTTAAAAATATCATGTTCCAAAACTAATGTTTGGTGTTTGGTTTATGGTGTGTTTTATAATATTTTTATAATTGCAAAATTTAAAACTTAAAGAAGTGAAATGTCTTTTTTATGGTCAGTTCATATTTTTTTTAAAGTAAAACTTTAACTAGCTAACAAATAGTAACAGAATAACAGCACACAAAAATACACCAAAAAACACTCCAACTATAAAACACAAATTAAAATTTTTTTGAAAATGACAATACTCTCTTAATACTTTTGTTGAATTGAACCAAATTTAAAACTTACGCTTATTATTACCCTAGCATGATTTCTATTAAGTTTTATTAATGTCCGTCGAATAAAAATGTTTTCTTTTGAAAAATGGTGTAGATAAACAACAACATTGGAAAGAACTAAGGAGTATTCTTGTTTATAACACGTTAACCGTTGAGAATTAATTTTTGGTGTAATACAATTTTTTTCTCAGTGTGATCTAATACATCGATTAATATTAATTAAAACGCAAATTAAAATACACTATGAATTAGTATACTGAACCTTTAAGTCTCATTGTATAATTTATTTTTTGTGCAAACTGCTAATAAATGTACGAGTCGCGGTTTAATATTATCTGAAAATATAAATTTTTATCTGAGAATTGTTGCTATTGTCGTTGTGTTGATAAATTGTTCTTATAAATACGACGCCGTATAAAGATCAGATATTAAATAAAATCATTGTTTGATGGTACTACGTAAATAATAATCGGTAAGACAAAGAAGCTGGGCAGTATTGGGTTAAATCCTTTAGTCGCATTTTTTGTTTAAACGCACAACATAACAGGTTGTTTAGCATTCTTGCTTTAAAAAACCCAGCTTTATTCGACTTTGAACTTTTGGACGTCACAAAATTCATGCATACTAGCAAGAGTTAAAAGTTTTGCTTGGTGGTAACTTACTATAAATGAATTAATTTACTCTTACTCAGTTTTGCTTTACATTTAACAAATATTGACGCAATTGCATAAATGTTAGTTCTGTTTTTTTCTCTTATCAGTAGCGTGAAAGATAAAAGGTTCGTGTATTAACGTAATAAGTATCTATAAATGATTATTTATTACCAGCATTTACTAACGATGTAGTATTAAAGTAATTTGTTTGACATATTGCTCCATATTCGAATGCCTCATTGATAAAATAATGGGCAAAAAAAAGGCAATATATGCGGCTTCGCTTTGTTTTTTTTTTGTAATTCGTCTTTTTTATTTTTGTTAATTTATAACATTTTTTGGCTCTACAATCCAAATATAATTTTTATAGTCTTCCATTAGAAATAAACTTAAAATTTATTGTTATACTAAAAGATCCTTGGTGCATTACTTATACTTATATGTTATTCAAACGAAATAGTTTATGGTTGTGATAAACTAAATTGTGTCAGCTTAATTTTATGGAAAATCATAAGATAATAAAACGACCAACGTTTCTCGTATCTTTGTTGTAGAAATAAAATACTCAAATTAAAATATGATTTATTTGAAAGAATTGCTTTTTTTTAGTTTACTCATTCTTAAAATATCTAGCTAAAATAAACTACAATATAGTTTTCAAAAATTAAATTGTATTAATTTCTTTTCACGCGTATAGCACACACTTAATTTTACTAAAGCAAAAAATGTATACATTCAAAGCTTTACAGCTATAAATCCTATTAGAAATTTCAAAATACTACATTTCACAATTTTTAAAGAAATAATGTACAGGTTAAAATCAAAAAAAGACTAATTTATTATTCATTCCAGTAACCTGAAAAAATTACAATAAAAAATTGAGCTGAATGCGAATATTAGTTTGCAGGTTTATTGTACCTTATATTAGATGGAAAAAAGAGTTAAAGATTTGGTAAAATGAAATTTTAATGAAACTTTAAGAAAGTCCCGTCGGTGGCATTTAGCGCCTTTTGGAGGATATATCTGCGCAAACTGTCCCCCTCTGGTGGAGGGTTATAAATTACACAGCGCAGTAGTCTGAGCTTTTGAAAAATGCATATGCTTTAGGTGCTTAGAGGATGACAAATGTCAGATATAAAGTGGCAATGATTTATTTGTTCCGAAGTCCCTTTATGCGGGCTAATACCGCCCGTCCCATCTAGTATGCATGATATTTCTTGACAGTTGTTGATTAATTGACTGAGCTAACTAAACGCTGACAACGCCGCAAAATAATGGCCGCGAGAAGCTTTAATGACAATACTCTGACAACACGGCTATCTATCAACTCCCTGCCGTCATCCATAATCTTTTGGAATAGATTTATCCGCCCGGGAATTAACTTTTTAGCTTTTTAAATGCACCATTTTATTATATATTTTTTAGTTTTTATTTGAAAACAAACTAAATTCTACAACAAAACCGACATAATTTTTAAATGATTAAGTTAAAATAAAAAGAACTGTAATAAATTTACATGGTTAAATTCGTGTATGAAAAAAACAAACATTTTTCTGTTTCGAGTTTTAATTTTTTGTGTGTATATTCTTACCCTGTTTAAAGTAAGAACTGCGACTCATTTTGTTTTAGAGGGACAACAAATGAAAAGAATAATAGATTACAATAATTTCGTTATTTTAACATCATGGGTGGCGCGGGAGCGCCACGGGGCGATTTAGCCCCATGGCGCCGCGCCAACCATAATTAGAGAACGTGGGTAAATTTTGAAATTCAGAACCTTTTTCTTCTTCTTCTTCTTCTTCTTCTTCTTATTATTATTATTATTCCAACGCTCCATTCTTAAAAACGATATTCCTCATTCGTTACTGATTGATCAAAAATAAACATGGGCTCATTAGAAAAAAGAAGGAATTACGCAACTTTCTTAGGAAGCACTTTTTTCATTTAGGTCCTTGTTATCGATTTATTGATCAAAATAAAAAAATTAAAAAATAGACAAATAAAAACTCCCAACCGCACAATAACAGCCTTTTGGCAACAATAAGGATTGTACAGAGCAGACAACCAACATCCCCTCATAAAAACCGCACAAAAATAGCAGACCGGTTTTAATTGGTGGCAGAAACGGCACCAGTTCCCAGCGCCATCTGCTTCAACCGCGCGGAAAACGGCAAAAACAACAGAGTACTTTTTTTAATTCTTGCATTACTGATGACAAAATTAATTCAAAGTTTTATTTATTAAAAAATAATAATAAGCGTCGGTGGCGCGGGAGCGCCACGCGCCGGTAATCATCGGTGGTGCGGGGTGCTAACTGCAATTTAACCCACCGCACCGCGCCAACTATACTTAGAGAACGTGAGTAAATTTTGTTATTCATGTTCGTCATCTTATTATCATTATTATTATTTTTACTTTAAAAATTATAATTGGAATCATTGGCGCACGGCATCGCGCCAACTATATTTAGAGAACGTAGGTAAACTTTGTCTGGAGCGCAACTGCACCGCACTAACTATAATTAAACAACGTGGATTAATTTTGTAATTTAAATTCATCTTCTTCTTATTATTATTTCCTTCTTCTCTTATTTTTATTTTATCTCGGCAACGGAATGATTATAAACATATGTCATTGCGCAGCTAAAACTATAGTTTATTAGGCTATTTTTTAATTTAATTCAAAAAAAGTGGTGGACTAGCCTTGAAAAATTATGGGGACTATTATGGTGGACATTATGGGGACTATAGGAAATTTGCATTTGGTTTGGCCAGCTGCTCACTAAATAAAAATTTCTACGATATGATAATGATTTGTTTATACATTGATCTAATTACACAGCACTTTTGCATTTTTTGTTGTAGTCTTATGAAATTTTAATTGAAAAAATCATACACAACAACCTTTGACAAGCGCGAAATTGCCACTTTTTTAAGTTTGTAATTGTTTCCTGCACATACAAATATAACCTTCTAATTGAAGAATTGGCGATTTCGCGCTTGTCAAAGATTGCTGTTAGTATATTTTTTTAATTGACATTTCATCAAACTAAAAAATGCAACAGTGCTGTGTGATTAGATCAATGTATTAACAAATCATTATCATATCGTAGAAATTGTTATTTAGTGAGCAGCTGGCCAAACTAAATGCAAATTTCCTATAGTCCCCATAATGTCCATCTCAGACTAGTCTACATGTTTTCTGTCTAAACATACGCCCGGGGAAAAATCGCCCCTTTTTCCTGCTCTATTCTTAGAGCATTTTTCAAGGCTAGTATAAAATATTAACATCAAAACAGATATCTTTTAACTGATCGTTATTTTATTTTCAAATTCCTCTCACCTTGTTTCATAACAAGCTCTTTTATAATGTTTGTGCAACGAAAAAATGCAACAGTGCTGTGTAATTAGATCAACATGTATACAAATCATTATCATATGGTGGTTTTCGTTTTCAGTGGGCAGGCAGCTGACCAAACCAAATGCAAATTTCTTATGGTTTACATAGAGGATTTAGAGTCGATGGAGCCTTGGGAACTTGGAGCTGGAACTTGGAGCCAAAAGTAGGGAACCTGGAGCCGTAGTGGGGAACTTAAAACTGTAAGTTGGGAACTTGGAGACAAAAATAAAAATCGCTAAAACGTGTACCTAAGCCTAAACGAAGCCTAAATCTAACCCCACAAACCAATTTTTTCTTAAAGGCTCCAAGTTCTCAGTGCTCGTGGCTCCAAGTTCCCATAAATTTCCGATGGCTCCAAGTTCCCTGGCTGTGGCTCTAAAAACCCCGTACCACATAGTGTCCATCTCAGACTATTTCACATCTTTTCTGTCTAAACATACGCCCGACAAAAAATCGCCTCTTTTTTTCCTGCTCTATTCTTAGAGCATTTTTCAAGGCTAATTTATTAAAGTAATGCCACGGTTTTGTAGTTTCCGATCAAAGGTTATATATTCTGAACCAGACACAATTAAAAGTCCTTTTGGTTATTTATAAACGTTTCAGTATTTGTATATTCTACTACATACGAGTAAAAAATATCATTAATAAAAAGTTTTTTGGCAATTGAATCTCATTTTTTTATTAGTAATACGAGCTATTAACATGTGTAAAATAACTAAATTTAAATCCAAAATAAACCCCAACTGAAAAAATTGACAATAATTTATGATCATAAATATGACTTTCTCATTTTCCAATTTTCAGCGCAGTCTGCGTAATTTATAATACTTCTGTTATTTCAGTTTTTTTCTAATTGGCGCCCTTTGTGAATCGACTGAAATTTATGACCGCAATTATTTAAAATATCTTTGAATAGGGTTCCCGTTCGACTCATGATAAATAGCACTGTTTTTCATACTTGTATTTTTGACTTTTAACGTTGAAAATCTTAGTTAAACTTTTGTTTTATAAAATATTAAAGAACAAGAGCAAAAACTAAAACAAAACTAAGCTTTGTGGGGGGAATAGTATCACATATACTTAAAGTGAACATGATAAAAAAAATTTAAAAAATGATAGAAGCGTTTTGAGCAAATTTATTTGTATATTATGTAAATATATAGCCCAAAAAGCTAAAAACGGACCAGCACATATGCTCAAACAAAAATAAAAGCTAATTGTTTCAAAAAATTCAAAACTATACTAAATTGATATTGTTTTATCGGCGACATTTTACCAATACGTACAGTTATTTTTATTTGATAACTTATATAGTATAAATTATTATCATGGGTGGCGCGGAAGCGCCACGGAGCGATTTAACCCCGCGGCGCCGCGTCAACCATAATTAGATAACGTGGGTAAATTTTGAAATTCATGTTCACCATCATCTTCTTCTTCTTCTTCTTCTTATTATTATTATTCTAACACTTAATTTTTAAAATCGATATTCCTTCATCGTTCACGCGCCGATTTAGCCCCACGGCACCGCGCCAACTATAATCAGAGAACATTGATAAAATTTGTAATTCATGTTCGTCTTCTTCTGATTTTTTATTTAAACAAAAATTGCAATCATCAGTGTCGTGGAAGCGTCACGCGGCGATGGAGCCACACGGTATCGCGCCATTTATAATTGGAGCACCTGGTAAATTTTGGGAACTTGGAGCCACGAGCATGTAGAACTTGGAGCCTTTAGAAAAATTGGTTTGTGGGGTTAGATTTAGGCTTCGTTTAGGCTTAGGTACACGTTTTAGCGATTTTTATTTTTGTCTCCAAGTTCCCAACTTACAGTTCCAAGTTCCCCACCTACGGCTCCAGGTTCCTACTTTTGGTCTCAAGTTTCAGTCTCAAGTTTGCAAGGCTTTATTGACTCTAAATCTCTTATGTAAACCATAAGAAATTTGCATTTGGTTTGCTCAGTGCCTGCCCACTGAAAACTAACCACTATATGAGTAAACTATTGTATACATGTTGATCTAATTACACAGCACTGTTGCATTTTTTCGTTGCACAAACACTTAAGAAGCTTGTTATGAAACAAGGTGAGAGGAATTGAAAATAAAATAACGATCAGTTAAAAGATATCTGTTTTGATGTTAATATTTTATAAAACTAGCCTTGAAAAATGCTCTAAGAATAGAGCAGGAAAAAGGGGCTATTTTTCCCCGGGCGTATGTTTAGACAGAAAAGATGTAGACTAGTCTGAGATGGACATTATGGGGACTATAGGAAATTTGCATTTGGTTTGGCCAGCTGCTCACTAAATAAAAATTTATACGATAAAATAATGATTTGTTTATACATTGATCTAATCACACAGCACTGCTGCATTTTTTTTAGTTTGATGAAATGTTAATTGAAAAAATCATACTCACAGCAATCTTTGACAAGCGCGAAATCTCCACTTTTTCAATTAGAAGGTTATATTTGTATGTATAAGAAACAACTATAAATTTGAAAAAGTGGCGATTTCGCGCTTGTCAAAGATTGCTGTGAGTATGATTTTTTCAAATGACATTTCATCAGACTAAAAAAAAGCAACAGTGCTGTGTGATTAGATCAATGTATAAACAAATTATTATTATTTGGTGGAAATTTTTATTCAGTGAGCAGCTGCCCAAACCAAATGCAAATTTCATATAGTCCACCTAATGTCCATCATAGACTAATCCACATCTTTTCTGTCTAAACATACGACCGGGGAAAAATTGCCCCTTTTTCCTGCTGTATTATTAAAGCATTTTTCAAGGCTAGTCTACCACTTTTTTTGAATTAAATTAAAAAATAGCCTAATAAACTATAGTTTTAGCTTCGCAATGACATATGTTTATAATCATTCCGTTATAAAAATAAAATAAAAAATAAAAAAAAAAAAAAAAAAAAAATATAAAAAAAAAATAAAAAAAGAAAAAAAAAAAGAAAATAAGCCAAAAAAATAATAATAAGAAAATAACAAATAGAGATAAAATAAAAAATAATGATAAAAAGAAGATGAATTTAAATTACAAAATTAACCCACGTTGTTTAATTATAGCTAGTGCGGTGCAGTTGTGCTCCAGACAAAGTTTACCTACGTTCTCTAAATATAGTTGGCGCGATGCCGTGCGCCAATAATTCCAATTATAATTTTTAAAGTAAAAATAATAATAATAATAATAAGATGACGAACATGAATAACAAAATTTAGTCACGTTCTCTAAGTATAGTTGGCGCGGTGCCGTGGGTTAAATTGCAGTTAGCACCCCGCACCACCGATGATTACCGGCGCGTGGCACTTCCGCGCCACCGATGCTTATTATTATTTTTTAGTAAATAAAACTTTGAATTAATTTTGTCATCAGGAATGCAAGAATTAAAAAAATTACTCTGTTGTTTTTGCCGTTTTCCGCGCGGTTGAAGCAGATGGCGCTGGGAACTGGTGCCGTTTCTGCCACCAATTAAAACCGGTCTGCTATTTTTGTGCGGTTTTTATGAGGGGATGTTGGTTGTCTGCTCTGTACAATCCTTATTGTTGCCAAAAGGCTGTTATTGTGCGTTTGGGAGTTTTTATTTGTCTATTTTTTATTTTTTTTTATTTTGATCAATAAATCGATAACAAGGACCTAAATGAAAAAAGTGCTTCTAAGAAAGTTGCGTAATTCTTTCTTTTTTCTAATGAGCCCATGTTTATTTTTGATCAATCAGTAACAAATGAGGAATAACGTTTTTAAGAATGGAGCGTTGGAATAATAATAATAATAAGAAGAAGAAGAAGAAGAAGAAAAAGAAGAAGGAGAAGGTTCTGAATTTCAAAATTTACCCACGTTCTCTAATTATGGTTGGCGCGGCGCCACGGGGCTAAATCGCCCCGTGGCGCTCCCGCGCCACCCATGATGTTAAAATAAAGAAAATATTGTAATCTATTATTCTTTTCATTTTTTGTCCCTCTAAAACAAAATTAGTCGCAGTTATTAATTTAAAAAGGGTAAGAATATACACACAAAAAATTAAAACTCGAAACAGAAAAATGTTTGTTTTTTTCATACATGAATTTAACCATGTAAATTTATTACAGTTCTTTTTATTTTAACTTAATCATTTAAAAATTATGTCGGTTTTGTTGTAGAATTTAGTTTGTTTCCAAGCAAAAACTAAAAAAATATAATAAAATGGTGCATTTAAAAAGCTAAAAAGTTAATTCCCGGGCGGATAAATCTATTCCAAAAGATTATGGATGACGGCAGGGAGTTGATAGATAGCCGTGTTGTCAGAGTATTGTCATTAAAGCTTCTCGCGGCCATTATTTTGCGGCGTTGTCAGCGTTTAGTTAGCTCAGTCAATTATGACAATATGACTCGAACGAAGATGTCAAACAAA
>JASAMX010026043.1:0-19386 GCA_030248175.1 Microlaimidae sp. YZB2_3
CCCTCGCACGGTTCAGATCATAGGTGAGAAAGGGGGGGGGCAGGGTGGGGTCCACCCCTCCCCTAGCCTCGAAATTTTGGGGGCCCCCTAGAGAAAAATCTAGGGGGCCCCCCTTCCCCCAAATTTCCGAATTTTTTACCCCTGACCCCCCTCTAGATTTTGAAATCTGATTCTCCCCCCTTGGGAAAATTTTAGGTACCTTTTTTATACTAAATTTTCTTCCAAAAACGTGAATTTTCATCACATATTCATGCTTTTACACCCTTTTTATACATGAATATGGCTTTTTATTCAATAAAATGTAGTATTATCCTATAAAAAGAACAATTATTAAAGTTATTCTGGTTTAAAACTGTTTTGCTTTGGACACCGGACCCCACCTGACTCCCCTCTAGATTTCAAAATTTCGCACCCCGGGTTGACCCCCCTAAAAAGCTAGGGGGGGGTCCGGACCCCCCTGGGTCCCCCCTCCTAGAATTCAAAATTTAAATTACCCCGGGTAACCACCCCCCTAGCTTCTCCGACCGTTAGTTAGTTAGCATAGCCAGTGTTTTCAGGTAATTTCCTCCAGGAATGCTGCTGCCTTTGCGGATTGAAACCATAGGTCTTCTACTTTTAGTGTGGTAGGATTTTTGGTGCAGTTGAAAAGGTGGTGGACATCATGCGGTTTCTGGTGGCATTTTGGGCATTCATTTTTGATTAGTGGGTTTATTCTTGATTTGTACGAATTTAGATCTTAGTTGTGACAGGAGTTTGCTCTTAGTCGCTCTTAGTTTTCTTGGAAGGTGTTGTTCGCTTTTGTGTATTTCATGGGGTTTGCTTTTTAGTAGAGGATTGGGTTGGAGTTGAGATAGAGATTCTTTTACAAAATAGGTGTGAATGTTGGTCCAGATGGCTTTTTCGGTGAGATTTGGGTTGAAGAAACTTTCTGCTATGGGGCCATATTTTGATTGGAGGGTGTGTTTCATTTCTCTTGGCCTAGATTTGTTTGCTGTGATTTTGTTGGATGGGTGAGTCTGTTGCATAGTTTTGGCGAGAAATTGTGTTGCAAGAAGAGATGTGTGGTTTTCAATTGGTAGTACTTTAGTTTCTTGATGAAGATGATCTAGTGAGGCCATCTTGTGGCAACCAGTTGCTATCCTGAGGGCTGAGTTTTGTGTTGATTGAAGTTTCTGGTAATGGGATTTTGAAAGGTTTGGTGACCATATTGGTGTTCCGTAGTTGAGGATGGGTCGCCCTATAGCTTTGTATGAGGAGGCTACTATTGTTTCTTTTTGTTGTCCCCAGCTGGTCCCAGCTAGGGCTTTGAGGATGCTATTGCGTCTAGATGCCCTGTTGTTGATGGTGGTGATGTGGTTGTTGAAGGTTAGTTTTGGATCAAAAGTGACACCTAGGATTTTGGGGTTTTTGTTGAGCGGTAAGAGTTGGTTTTGTATGGTCACGTTTGGGTGGTAGTTGTATTCTTATGAAGATGGAGAGAAAAGTGTAACTGTTGATTTTTCTGTTGATAGTTTGAGGTGGTTGAGATTCAGGTATTGATTTAGAGTGTTGAGATAATTGGTGAGTGGTGTCGTCAGCATAGGAGATGATTTTGACGCCGGCAGGTGGGGGAGGTATGTCCGATATGTAGAAGTTGAAGAGGGTTGGCGAAATGACTGAGCCACCCGACCGTGCTCACCTATGGTTCAGATGCAAAGAAATTTATACGTAATAGACATATGCTTGTTTTTTTATGTTTTTTGTTGTTTGTTTTTATGTCAAATTTGAAATGTTTGACCTAAATTTTTGTTTGATAAATTGTTTTTTTTTTTTTTTGGAAATCGACCAATAAAAAATTTAAGAGTTAAAAATTAAAAAGTCATGCATAGCATAACAGATCTATGCAAATCTGCTTTTAACTTTCGTTTGAAGTGAAATTTATGTTAGTCCCTATAAATGTTGCTTTAAAAACATTCCGTAAAAAACGCTCAAACCTCTTTATATCCTGTTTTAGCAAATGAGCTGTTTGTCTGTCTGATTGTGTATGCTCGCGTTTAAATAAAAAAATAAGAAAATAATGTATAAAATATTTTGTCAAAACTGTTTTTAAATTAATTTTTCACTAACTTTCTTAAAACTTTATAAAAATAATTCCTAAAAGAGAAAATAACTTAAAACATTTTTCAAGTTAAATATGTTTCAAATCGTTCATTTAAGCATAAGAAACCTTGAAGGAACATGAGCCAACTGCAGATAGTAGGAAGGAACATTAGTAATGAAGCGTAATTTGTTGTTTACGATTTTTTTAATTTCTTTTTTTTAATAACTTAGTTTTTATAAAAAAAAACCCACGGCTTAGCTACCAGTAAATTTTAAAAATCTAAAAAAATTTAAAAATAAAAAAAAATTTAAAACGTACCTGCAGTAGGCATGGTCACAACTATATTTACTCAAATTAAACAGCTCAAGGGGCTTACAGTGGCGCTAACACTCACCATGTAGTTTCATGAACAAAGAATTTTATTAAATGATCTATTAAAAATAGAAGAGTTTGCTGTATAAAACGCTGCTCATTAATTTTCATCGTAATAAAGTTAAGCAGCTGTTAGTAGTAATAGTTTTAACATTAAGTTATTTTTTCAGTACTCTTTTGTGCCAGTACTGTTTTGAGTCAAACGCAAAACGTGAATATCTTACTCTTATTTGCCAGTACTCTTTCGTGCCAGTACTGTTTTGCATCAGTCGCCTGGTGTAGCAAACGCAATTCACACAGGACTCTTATGTGCTGTACTGTTTTTTGACGGTACTGTTCTGTGGCGTACTATTTTGTGCGTACTCTTTTGCGAAACCCAGGACTATTTTGTGGTACTGTTTTGTGCCATACTCTATGCTTAGGCCCTGTAAAAAACAGTTTAGAAACAAGAAACGCAGTAAACAACCCGTCTTGAGGATTTTAACTCTTTTTATAGGGTTCAACTTCAAATTAACCTTCTACGATCATTAAATAGGCATGACCATAGCCAGAAGAAAAAAAAACGATCCGCTTTCAGTTTAGTTTCTGGTTAAGCTATATTTAAAGATTATTAGGATAATTTTCAGGGTTATTCTTGAAATAATGTTTTAAAGTTTATAAACTTTACCACTTTTTTACCTTGTTTATGTTTTGTGCATTTTAAAAATAAAATGATAATTGCTTACCCCACTTCTCCAGAAAATAATTCAGAGTTAAAAGCCTAAAAACAGCAATTTATAAAAATGGTATTTAACACAAGTTACTCAATTACTCTATGTTTTGAAAGATGTCGTCATGATGTCAGTAAACGAATTTTACTGGGATGGAAGTAAAGGTTTTAATTTTTAGGGTGGTACCGCAGTGGTAAGCAACCTCCCAATTTTGTTTTATTAAATGAAGATAATGTCCACAAGAATTTGCAGTTGCTTACGGCGATCCAAAGATTTTTTGAAGGGAAAGATCAAAAATTTATAATTAGACTAAAATTTTAGAAAATATAAGGTGGAGTTTACCGCTTTAAGGTTAACTTTCACTCCCCGTCCCTTTTAATAAAATATATCTAAAGGAAGAAACCCATCTGCAACTATTCCATCCAGAATTTTAAAATAACATTGATTCTGAGTTAATTTTGGTATGGATAATTAAAACTTTTTTATTTCAGTGGGATTTCGTTTATACCCCCCAAAAATCTAAAACACTGCCAACACTCTATTCCTGGAAATACTTTGGACACTCTCCCCTCCAGAATTTGGAGGGTCCTACTAGTACTAAAAACTCTAAAATTGAATATTTAAGCTATACCCAAAAAAAATTTTTTGGGAGCGTCCCCTTCTCAAATTCAGTAGTCGTTTTCGTTTGTGTATACTCATAAATGCCCTACGCTGCACACAACAAGTGTTTATATGACAAAAGCTAAGTAAATTGTTACCATAGAAAGTACATTCAGAAATTCCCTGGTATCAAACTTCAATAGAAGACGTATGTACGGATAGGATTTATCGTCTGAAAAAGTTTTAATAAACATATTTTAAAATACAATATTATTAATCCTTGAATAATAGGATTTTTATAACACAATAATTACTGTCATGCAAGAAGGTTTTGATGTGCCAGGAAGTGTAACTTCCCTAATCGCTACGTGGTGCTCATAGGTGATGATGGACCAGAAAGCTAGAAGGGGGGGGTTGGCTACCTCAGGTAAATGGTCCTTTGTGAGCTAAAAGAGCGGTCCAGGTATGGTGCGTCCCCGCCTAACTTTCTAGGGGGGTCGACCCGGGGTAGAAGGGTAGAATGGTTGGAAATTTTAATGGGGGCCAGCGGTCAGGTGGGGTCCGGTTTCCAAACAAAGTTGTTTTAAATTATAAATTTATTTAAGTGTTTTAGTACTAATATATCATGTCCTGAGCGAAGTGCACACGTCGGGCCTCTTATGTGGTAACAAAGTGGAAGTTCACTCATATTGTTAATGTTTCATTAGTGAAACTATCATAAAAAAAATCTAGTGACTGGGAAAGAGAGGTCAAAAGGAAAAAAAAGAAAAAAAAAAAAAAAAAAAAAAAAAAAAAAAAAAAAAACAAAAAAACCCACCCCCCCACCCCCCCACCCCCCCCCCCCCCCCCCCATAGCTCCACGGTGGAGCAATCGACAATGTAGACTCTCTGTTTCCGAAAATCGGGCTAGCATTTTCGTCCTTCCTCTGCGGCGCCAGTTTCGGACATGGTAATGGTAGGCGGTAGCAGAACGTGGTTTGCCACAAAATTGAAGAGATGACTTATATGAATAGCTGGCTGTGGGTGGTAAGTCCGGCACAAGCAGTCCAAGTGGCATCCGCTCCCAGCCCAAAATGAACCCTTACGTTTTTTGAATTTTGAAAAATAAAAAATTTTTTCTCAAATATTAATACAGAAACTTTCCTGATGCTTTCATATTAATAGTCAAAAAACCAAATTTTTCCCACTTCATAGGTGGGTAGTTTAAATTGACAATTTATCTTAGTTTTTCCATTTCAAATCAAATATGCCGTTCAATAGTTAAGATGTACATGTTAAATAAAACCACTACAAACACTAATAACCTTTTATTAACGCTTTAAACACATTTTTTAAACGTAAACGGATAAACAAACCTTAAATTTTGTAATAAGTTTTATCAGGAATTAAAATTTTTGGTGTATTTTAGCGCTTTAAATTAAATATTTCTTCCCCGAGGGACATTCTGCCCCCTCCCTCCTGACAAGACAAACTGCCCCTTGATCATGCTTTGAGCTTTGAGTCAACATCCAAGATAAGCACCTGGAGATACAGAAGATCTGCATAGACGTTGACAGTTCCAGACTGGAGCTTACCAATGTGTACCTGCCCCCTGGTAGCAGCTGTAAAGCTACATATCAGCCATCTCTTATGCCTTTATCAACAACACCGCAGACTCCTTAATCCTTGGCGACTTCAATGCCCACAACGCATTATGGCATTCCACTATCGTTAATCGTCGTGGAAAACAATTTGCTGGGGAAATTGGCTCCACCAATTTTAAAGTCCTCAATGAAGACACTCCGACTCGTGTCCCTTCCGATGGGCAAGCCACCTCACCTAACATTACTCTAGCCAGTATGTCACTTCTCCTAACCACCAACTGGCAAACAAGAACGCAGCTGAGCTCGAATCACCTACCCATAATCAGCAGTGTGCAGCTTGATACGTCTCAACAACAACTATATTCACCAAGCAAAACGTATACAAACCTGGCCAAAGCCAACTGGCCAGAATTTACTGCACAACTAGAAGGAGCTTTCAGCCTCCAAACGCCACCTACTGATATTTACTAAGGTGAAAAATTCTTTCGCCAAAACGTCAATGCAGCTGCCAAAAAGTGGATTCCAAAAGGCCAAATTCGTCTGTTCACTCCCTACCTAAACAATAAAACCAAAGCACTTACCAAAGAAAGGGATGAAATGAGGAAGAGCAACCCCAAATCGGACCATTTACTTGAGCTTAATGAAGGAATCTACAGGTCTGTGAAGGAAGAAAACCGGAAATAGTGGCAAGAACACCTAGCCACCTTCAATAGCCATACCAACATTGGCATTGGGAAAGTATGGAAAACCATCAAAACGCTGAGTAAAAAGCCCTTCAGCCAACCCTAACCAGGCCATTACCTTCAATAAGAAAACCATTCAGAGCAGCAAGGAGATAGCCAACAGCTTCAATAAGCAGTTTACTTCAGCAGTCCAGCACAAATCAAGCAAATCGGCCTGCAAGATGAAGAAGCTGATTAGAAAATTCGACAAGTCAGATAACAGTACCATTTCAGAAGATGCCCTGAAAGCAGCAATCGAAAAGGCCAAAGCCTCTAAGGCAATGGGTCCTTATAATCTCTGCACAATCCATCTCAAACATCTTGGCGCAAATGGAACCTCATATCTGAAAAAATTGTTTAACCTATCACTCTAATCTAGCAAAATTCCATCCACCTGGAAGAAGTCGATTATTGTGCCACTCCTGAAGCCAGGCAAAGATCCAGCAAACTCCAAGTCTTATAGACCAGTGTTGTTACTGTGCCCTGCCAGTAAGATTTTGGATTGAACGATTGTCCCAACACTAGACAAACACCTGATAAACAAGAACCATCAACACTGCATTCAACAATCACAGTCCTATACGACTTAAACGACCATTGCAAACGGTTTCAATCAAAAGAAATCACCCAGCAGATCACTAGTGGTCAGATTTAGGATGACATGTGGTAAGAAATTGATAAATCTCTTTGGAAACCATTTTTGCTTCTTTAAATGAATCCCCTTAGATTTTAAGGGGAGAGAGATTCCCTTAGATTTTTTTTTCTAGGGGGAGGGGTCCAAAATTTTAAGGCTAGGAGAAGGCTGGAACCTACTCTACCTCCCACCATATGCTCAACTATGGTGGTGCCTGGCGGACAACGTTCTGATCTATTATATCACAAGTTACAGAATTGTTAAAAAAATGAATTTTAAAAATAATTTTGAAAGTGTTTTATAGTTTACACAATAATGCACCTTTAGCACCAGATTTAGGATGACATGTGGTAAGAAACTGATAAATCTCTTTGGAAACCATTTTTGCTTCTTTAAACGGCAAAGAACCAACAGGATAGGCACGTCCACAAAGGCAACAACTAAAATTAGCACTTAACTTGTAAATAACTCACACTGTATTCAAGACAAAACTGACACGTTTGGTGTATTTGTTTAGCCAATAAAAATAGAACCAAGAACGTAATAATCAATCAAATCAAAATAATTGAACACCATTTATACAAATAAACAAAAAGGTTTGTATTGGGCTGTCGTTAAACATTATTATATTTAAAGGTGCAGTACAGAGCAGGGCCTGACCGGATTGAGATTTTCAGATCTGGCCAGATTAAATCTGATTAAAAGTGGCCGGATCAGATAGTTTGCCGGTTCGGATCTGGTAAATCGTAGTTTAATTATTTTTGTAAATCATTTTTGTGTGAAATAGCTCCATATAATTAATAATACTGGTATTTTAACATAAAATAGACCAAATAAATAAATAAAATAAATAATAACATAAAATGTTTTAATACTATCCTGATGGGTCTTCATAAACCCTTACTTAGTTCTCATCTTAGTCTACTTTTTCACTTAATTTTCTTGTTTTGAGGAGGTGCGATTTATCAGCAACTATTTTTTAAAATAATGAAAATATGATGGGCCATCATAATTACACGTTATGCGTTTTTTAAAAACTAACTAACAACTAACATGTTTTTGTTAAAATACTAATGGGTCTTCATAATATAAATGAAGACTTATGAATTTTTCCAATAGTAACAAACAAACAACTAACAAATTTAGTTTTTATATTTTATTTAGTTAAAAACAAGGCAGTAACAAGAACAAGAATATTAATAAACTATATCAATAAACATTTGTCTTATCTCATATTTTTATTTGTATGCTCTGTGTAAGCTCATATCAATAAATTGTACAATAATATGCAAATATTACTTATTTAATATGCAAATTTTTGTACCATATTAACATTTCCTTTGTTTGCATTTTTTCACACACTCATTGTGGTCAAACAAACAAAGCAACGATGGTCAGCTCATCTGTTTTGGCCAGCTTCTTTACCAACTTTGCATTGTTAAATTCATTGTTAAAAATTAAAAGAACTTTAATTTTATAATTAGTCTTTAATGTTTTTAGTTTCTGATTACATATATAGTAATCAGTTTATGTTAACACCGTCTGTGTGTTTATTATTTAAAAACTTATTATAATGCTAAATTTTTAAATAGTAATAGGCGAATATATAATTATATATTTATATATATATATAGGTTGGGTCATAACAGCTAATCAAGTAAGTTAAGCTTTATATTATTAATGTATGCTAATTGGTTAAATATTATAGTAGTATTAAAGTGTAAAATCTTAAGTATATTAACTAATTTACGTTAAAAAAAATTATTCACTATTTGCTTAAAATAAATAACATCACTTAGTATAACAATAGTAAAATTTCTATTAACTATTCTTACGTATCGGCTAATCATTCTATTTATTTTTGACTACAATTATAGTAGCCAAGTAATCACAGGAGTATTTCTGTCTGATTACAGGAAAAGTAATCAGTACATGGTAACAAACTCCGTTACTGTGTTTTTGTTTACCACTTACTATAAAAAACTGTTACTAAAAGGTTTTCTTAAAGTATTAATACTTAATTAACTGCTAGTTTTTAGCGCGTAAAAACCGTCAGTGTATTTTGCTTGCAGTACCAGTATTTCATTTATGGAGATTTAATTTTTGGTCTCTATATTATTTATGTGAGGATATATATCTGTTAGAAAAAAATTGTTAGGTTTTATTACTTTTTTTAACAAGAAATAGTCAAAATGACGCATATGTACGCAAAATCAACATTTTCTGCCCACAAAAAACGTTTTTTATGTTAATGTTCCGCCAAAATCACAATTAAGTTTGCCTGAGATTTATTCCTTTGCTTCATGCTTTTGATTAAACAATCGCAAGTTTTTTGTATGGAAAACATATTAATATTTTGATAAAAACTGCAACAGAACCAAGGAATTGACCGGATATCTGATCTAATCCAGCGATTCCATAGATCTGGTCATTTTTCAATATGATCCGAACCAGCCAAATTTTTTTTTCAGATCGAGTAAATGTCGGATTTTTTTTGATGTTAATTTTATAATGTTTTTGTTGTTTTGTTAGACTTTTGAACTAAACAATATACATTGCTTCAATACTATTTGGGCAGCAAAACTTGCTTATGAGTCGCACTTCCTCTTACCAAGACATCCTTAATCAAAAAAATTCAACCAATGAAATAGATATCAAATAAAATTGACTTTATTGCATTTTAAATGTTAGATTTTTGAACTGAAGAATTATATTTAGTTTAAAGTGCAAGTGCCACACAAAATATTACATTAATTTGGTTATATTAAAATATGTCAGACGGCAGTGTTGTTAGTATTTGAAGACATTTAAGTGTTTAAGCTTCAGACGGAACATAAGCAATTTGCTAACTTTGTTTGCCAGCAAATGATAAAGAGGTGCAACAAACACTTTAGTACAAATCCAATTCGGAATCATTTTGAAAGAGTTTGTTCTCCTGAGTATAAGATTTTAAAGCATAAATTAAAAAAATAATGGTGAGAAAAGGGCAGCTGTTCAGAAAAAAAAACGTAATGTACAATTTGGCTGGGAAAAAAAGCAGCAGCTATTCCACTGAAACAAGTGAACTTGGAAATGTACGACCAGCGCCGCGCCAGTATACCAATACTGCACCCAGTTTAAATAAAATTCTAAAAGAAGGTTGCCACTTAGATTGCTGATGGACTTGTGTGCCATGCAGTTTTTGATTCTACTACTCTCAAAAAATGTGCTGATGATTTGCACCTCCCCAAAACAAAATTGACAAAATAGACTAAGATAAGAACTAAATGAGGGTTTATGTGAAGACCTATGAGTATTGTAACAAATTATTAATGTTATGTTAATATGCAGACCTGTGCACGGTCTGAAAATGCCCCCCCGGTTTTATTGGAGGATTTGTCCCCCCCCCGCCAAAAAATGAAAAAGTACCCTAAAAATATGACGCCATTTTTGACCTATGATGACGCCATCATCGCGAATTTTTTGCAGTTTTTAGCCTATTTCAATGTATTTTAAGCCATTTTAGACCCATTTATGCCTTATTTTCGCTTTTTTGTCCTAGTTTCTCCCGTTTCCCTTCTTTTTCTCCTTTTTTTTCTTTTTCCCCTGCTTGGCCTCCCCCCGTTTTATTGCCCCCACCTGTTTCAAAAAACTTGCCCTCCGTGCCCCCCATTTTGGAATTGCCCCCCCCCCGTGTTAACCCCGGGGGGCAGTGCACAGGTCTGCAATATGTATTTGGTGGTATATTTTAATGATAAATGACACTATTATTAATTAGTTGGAGCTATTTTACACAAAAATGAATTACAAATAATTAGACTACAATTCACCAGATCCGATCTGGCCAGATCAACTTTTGTACCAATCCAGCCAGATCTGAAAATCTCGATCTGGTCATCCCTAAAAGCACCCAATTTTTAACAATCAATCAATCTCTTCATTAGTCTCTTCAATCTATTTTTACAAAAATGCCACAGAAATAGAGCTTTAAAAACTGCTTGGACAAATTTGAATATTATAATAATCGTTCCAAAATAACATACCTTAAATATAAAAGAATCTTATTGCCCAGCTGGATGTTTTCGTCCGTTAGCAGATCTGTAGTTTGCACAATTGTTTTTAGGTCAACTAACATATCCTAAACACATTATTGATTATAATTATATTGCTACTTACTTAAAAATATTGACTGATTATCTGCAGTATAGAGCACCTTTTTAGACAATTTAATTTTTTTGCTAATAAAAAATGTCCATTACGCCCATATTTTATTGTAGACTGAGCTTTATTTAATGACTTATAAAAATAAAGTGAATGAAATGAAAAATAGATATTAAAAGCTTTATATAAATGTGACCGACCACTTTTTACACTAGGCTGTAAAAAAAAATATCCAGCCTAACATTTTCAGATAAAATATAATTACTATAAAAAGGTAACTGCAGATGTTGTTATTATCTTGCACAACATTAGAAACATTTTAGTTTACCGAGAGCCGAGAGGTACCGTGTGGCCTTCCGCCCCCAAGACACCTGGAGGGATACTTGCCCTCTCAAGACCTATTTTTGATCCCTCCTACTAAATGGCCGGAGTAAACACTTCCCTCCTACCATATGTGCCAGGAGGGGGGGGGGGGTTTGGAGAGGAGTTGTAACCCCCAAATTCCCAATTACTGCCGACACCCCCCTCCTCTAAGATTTGAGGGTACATCGGACACCCCTCCCTAAAATTTGGGGGGGGGAGTCCCAGTACTAAAAACGCTAAAAATGAGGTATTTGGGGTATACCCCAAAAAAATTGAGACACCCGCCAGCGCCACGCCCCTCCCCCAAATTTGGAAGGTTGGGTATACCCCCTCCAAAATCCGGGAGACCACCCACTTATGCCCTCTAGCTTGTGTGACCGTTTTCATCTATGGATGGGTGTAGTGCACCCCCCTCCAAGTTTAAAATTTTGTCTCCCCCCTCCGGTTGAAAAATAATCTACCCCTCCTACCCAAATTTCCAAATTTTGGACCCTAATGATCAGGATCTCCCCCAAAATTTTTAAATATGACCGTCCCCTTTCCTCTTGGGAAAGGTTTGGGTACTATCTTAAAATTTGTTAAAAAACCGAGAATTTTAAAACTAAATTTGTATTTTTTCCACTCCTTTAAAAATGGGGGGCTACCGACATTATGTGCTAAACAATGTAGCCAACACTATTTACTTACGTTAAGTGGTGATATAAAATCCTTTAATGCTTGATTGTGAACATATATAATCCCGTCATAGAGTTTTTGTCGTTTACAAAGAGTCATAACCTACAAGAAAAAAATATGGATTGATTCAAAAATGTAACAATAAAGTTAAGGGTAATACAACAGGAATTATACAAACCTCCTTTAAAAAACTTTGTAATCAAAAATTTAAGCATCTTTGAATAATTTTAAATACAAATTCGTCAACATGTGTCGGAATCCACCTTTTTGTTATCAGTTTTAAGTTAAAAAATATAAATATAGTCTCTAGAAAAAAATACTATCTGCAAAATTTTTCAAGAATCCTATCTCGCCCTATCGAACCTATCTTCTGTAACTAATACAACTTAATTCATTCCATGTTTTGGTATATAATTAAAGCTATGGAAATCAAATATACCTATTTCGTTAGTAAGATAGTTATGTTCATTTAAATTCTTTTTTTACTACTTTTGTAACTTTTGTACAAAGAATGATTATAGTTTGAACAAAATTGAAGTAAAACGGGTTTTTTTCTCCAAAACCATAGGCGGGCCGGGGAGGTTATAACCACAGGTGGGCAGGGGGTGGTGGGGGGAGGGGGTTATACCCCTAAAAATCCCGATTATAGCCGACACCCCCCACCCCTCAAATTTAGGGGATCCCCGGACACCCCCCTAAAATTTGGGGGGTGCCAGTACTAAAAACGCTAAAAAATAGGGTGTTAGAGGTATACGCGTATACCCCAAAAAAAATTTTTAGAAAACCCCCCTCCACAAATTTCGGGAGTGGGGTATACCCCTCCAAAATCCAGGAAGCTCCCCACCTATGGTTATAACCCCCAAAAAAATCTCAAAACTCCCGAAACCCCCCCCCACAAATTTTGGGGGTACCTGGGCACCCCCCACCATGAAATTCGGGGGGGGAGTACTAAAAAAGCTAAAAATGGGGTATTTGGGGTATACCCCAAAAAAATTTTTGGGACACTCTTTCCAAATTCTGGGGGTCGGCTATAGCCCCCAAAATCCGAGAGGCTGCCCACCTGTGGTGGGAAGGGGGGCTTAACCCCTCAAAATCTAGAACCCTGCCGACACCCCCTTCCACAAAAAACCAAATAATTGTGTAACTTAGAAACCTTACACTTCCTTAAAATTTGGAGTTACCAGTAGTAAACACACTTAAATTAGGGTATGCTTAATTAAATTTAGAGTATGCCCAAAAATAGATTTTTTGAAACCTATACATCCCCATACATGGGCAAGTTGGTCCGGAGTATGGGAAGGTTAACCTCGGTTAAAGGGCGGAGGGGGCTAAAATTCGAGAAATCTATTTTACCCATGGTTTTTTGGTTTTAAAAAAACGGTAAAAACTTTAATTTTAGATCAAAAGCCTTATCTATACCATTTTTGAACTTTTTATACCTTAAAACTTGAGTGGGAATGGTTAAACCTTCCGTCCCAAAATTCGGAAGGGTAACACTCCTCCCATAGGTGAGCAGCCTCTCGGATTTTTTTTGGGGGGTATACCCGATCCGGGAAATTCGGGGGGGGGGGTGTCCCAAAAATTTTTTTGGGGTATATCTAAAATACCTCATTTTTAGCGTTTTTAGTACTGGCCCCTGAATTTTAGGGGTGGGGGGGGGGGGTGTCGGCTCTAATCGGAATTTTTGGGGGTATAACCTTCCAACCCCCCTGCCCAACTATACCCTCTCCCATGCCCATGTATTCCCCTTGAAATTTAGGGGGTCGGGTATATCCCTAAAAACAAATCCGAGAGGCTGCCCACTTATGTCTTAAACTACTTGATGTAAGTCCAATCTGTCAATTGGTAATCTGACAATAGAAGCTTCGATTGCAGCCAACAATCCTTCGTGTTCTAAATACTCTAAATAATCCTGAATCAAAGAAGGGGGCACTTCCGGCAGCGAACCGTCCAGTAAAAACTCCTCCATACATTCCAGGAATACACCTTTTGATAAAATGTCCCGAGAGAACTTCTCGTAGATCTCTCCGTAAAGCAAGTCGTAACGCTTTAGACAAGCACAGACGTCTAAGCAAATCGGTACTGCAACCTAAAATTAACTAGCGTACTGCAAAGTGATATTGCGTCGATTTTTTAGATTTTCCGCACACTGAACCAGTGAACATTGAAGGTGGGCAGGCACAGTGGCGTAGCCAGGATTTCATTTGGGGGGGGCGGTCTGGAGGGAGTAGAAAAAGCGCCACAAAAGCGGCACGTAGCGCCGCCGCCTGCGCCGCGTAGCGGCGCCAGCCGACGCGAAGCGTTGGTCGGGGGTCCGGGGGGTGTCCCCCCAGCCGCCGGAGGCGAAATTTTTTTTAATAATATGTACTAAAAACTGCTTAAAAATTGTCCCCTGGTGTTTGCGTGAACATACATTTTACTTTTGATTTTTTACCTAATTTTTGCACAATTATGTCTGATCTTCAAAATTATCAGGCGATGAAATTGTATATAACACAACTATCTATTTTCTGATGGCTTTAAATTTTGCGAATGAGTATGGTGTAAGTTATAATAACAAATAATATTAGTGATAATATTAATTTCACTGTATATATAGAAATCTGACCTTCCCGCGTAGCGGGAAAAAATTTTATATTGATTAATTTCTGATTTTAGAATGCACTAAGATTTGTATTAAATTTTTATAACTCAATATTTGAAAAGTAAAAAAAATCTATACAAACAGCCACGCTTCACCATGGGGGAGGTGGAAAGGCGGACAACTGCGCACCGACAAAGGCGCACAAGTATAAAAACCATTGTTAAGGGATTTAAAACAGCCATTATCTAACCTACATATCTTATAATATAAGAATTTTAACATCTATATAGTATTGCCATTCAATATCTGAGGCAAAGGCACATGCCTTAGCTATGTATTGAATGGTACAATCCACCGAAATTAAAAAAAACTAACAAACTGATTAATGTACACTTCCCGCGAAGCGCGAAAAATTTTAGGAAAATTTTAGAAAAATTTTTAAAATTTTATGCTTTTGGAACGCATCAGAAATGTTTCTGTAAGTGAAACCTAAGTCTAAGCAAAAGCTAAGCTAAGTCTAAGCCTAAGCAAAACCTCTGAGTCTAAGCAAAATCTAAGCTAAGCCTAACCAAAACATAAGCCTAAGCAAAATCTAAGCCTAAGCAAAACCTAAGCTAATCCTAAGCAAAACCTAAGACAAAAGCAAAATCTTAGGCTAAGCAAAACCTAAGCCTAAGCAAAATCTAAGCTAAGCCTAAGCAGAACCTAAGCTAAGCAAAACTTCTAACCTATCCCTTGTTATCTTTAGGGTAGGTTTTGGCCTTCGGCGACCCGGGGTGCACGATTTAAAATTGTCCGATTTTTTAACTAAGTTTTTTTTAATCAGTAATTTAAGTGTTTTTAGGTCTAATATTGAATTTTATAAACCAAAACACTTTATTTAAGCCTAAAAAGTGTATTTCAACACTGTTTTTTACTAAAAGCCGTGTTTTTGGCAGTAAATAAACAATTATACTTGTAAATTGGTCCGAGGGTCACTAGTGGGGTCAGGCCAGACCGCCTTCGAGCTTTGGGAGGGAGGGGGGCCCTGAATTTTCTCGCGGGGGGGGGTTGAAATTTTGGCTCTAGGGGGAGGGGTGGACGTGGATCCTTCTGTCCTTCCCCCAAAAAACATCTATGTGGGCAGGATTGGGGAGGTTGGGGAGATTACACCCATAGGTGTTTTTGGTCGGGTCTCCGCTAGGGGAGGGGGTCCACCCCCGGGTGGGGGTGGAAAGCCAATATTTTTTAGGGGGGTCCAGAACCCCCTGGCTTTTTAGGGGTGGTCGACCCCGGGTGCGAGATTGCAAATTTAAGGGGGGGGGTAAGGGGCATACATGGGCAAGTTGGTCCGGAGCGGGGGATTAAACCTGAAATTAGGGTGGGGGTTAAAATCCGACAAACGCATTTTACTTATATTGTTTTTTTTTTTGGAGTGCATTTTACTTATATTGTTTTTTTATTTTAGGAAAAATAGGTTAAAAACACTAATTTTAGGCTCAAAGCCCCTTCTCATTGCATTTTTAAGCTTTTTATTGCTTAAAACATTCATTCCCACCTCAAAACTTAAGTTTGGAGGCAGTTAGAAGTCATTTTAAAGACATTTTTTTTTTATTTTTCTTAAATTGGGGGGGCTAGCCCTCCCCCATTTTTGAGTGGGGGGGGGGGTTAACCCCGCTTCTAAGAATTGGGGGGACCACCCCCAACCCCCCCCCCCCGTGCCCAGTATGGTCAGGGGGGGTCCAATTTTTTAGCAAAATTTTTTTTACTCAATAATTTAAGTGTTTTTAAGTCTAATATTGAATTTTATGTAATAAAACAGCCTATTTAGGCCTAAAAAGTGTATTTAAACACTGTTTTTAACTAAAAAACCATGTTTTTGACAGTAAATAAAAAAATATACTTCCAAATTGGTCGGGAGGGGGGGGGGGAGGAGGGTCAGCCTCGCTAGGGCGGGGTCAGGCCGGACCGCTCTCGAGCTTTGGGGGGAGGGGGGTGGGCCACCTCAATTTTTTCTAGGGGGGTCCAAAATTTTGGCTCTAGGGGAGGGGGTGGGCCCCCTGAATTTTTTCTATGGGGGCCCAAAATTTTGGCTCCAGTGTGGATCTCTGGTGGACCCCTCTGTCCCTCCCCCAAAAACACCTATGGTTACACCCCCCACCAAAAAAATCTCGATTATCGCCGACACCCCGTAAAAAATGGGGGTCCCACGGTCCCAGCATAGGTGAGCACGGTACCGGAGGCTAGGGGGGTGGTTACCCGGAATAAATCGTATTTTGAAAATTTAGGAGGGGGTGCCAGGGGAGTCCGGACCCCTTCTAGCTTTTTAGGGAGGGCCAAACAAACCGGGGTGCCGATTTGGAAATCTGGAGAAGTTTAGGGGGTTTTCCGTTTTCCGGAGCAAAATAGTTTTAAACCATAATAACTTTACTAATTTTTTTTTAAATAATACCCCATTTTATTGAATAAAAACGCGATATTCTGGTACAAAAAGGGTGAAAAAAAACATGAATTTGTGTTAAAATTTTACGTTTTTGGAAGAAAAGTTAGTATAAAAAATACCTAAAATTTTCTCGAGTAGCGAGGAGAAGGTCAGATTTAAAATTCTAGAGGGGGGTCAGGAGTAAAAAATCCAGAAATTTAAGGGAGGGGCCCTAGATGTTTGTTTAGGGGGGCCCCAAGTTTCGAGGCTAATGGAAGAGGGGTGGGGTGGACCCCACCTTGCCCTACCCCTTCTTACTAGGAATGTGCTCGGATGTCATTTTGTGACATCCGCGGATGCGGATTTTTGGAAACAGAAATACGCGGACGCTGATGTCTAGGGAATGCGTTCTTACAATATAGTGTTCTGCAGAGCTTTTTATCCAATCATTTTTTTAATTTAAAAAAAGTAGAAAAACGTTGATTTTAGCTAAAAAGCGTTTTTTTAGTCTATTTTTGAGCTTTTTATTGCTAAACAGCTTATTTAGCAATCAAAACTTTGGTTTAAAGAAGCCTAGAAATTTATAAAAAATGAGATATTAATTAATTTTAAAGTAAAAATAAGCAATATATCCGCTGATGTGAGTTTACAAATCCGCGGATGCAGATGTTGGGCACATTCCTACTTTGTTTTAATTCACCTATTGGTTGCAGTACTAAAAACGCTAAAAATGGGGTATTTGAAGTATACCCAAAATTTTGCGACACCCAGGGACGTAGCCAGGGGGGGCGGGGGGGCGCTCCCCCCTCGAAACGGTCGGACAGGGGGAAAAATAAAGATAGTGGTTTGGCGCGGGGTGGGGGGCGGTCGCCCCCCCCCCGCCGAAATGGTCGCCAAATAGTAAAATTTGGAGATTTTCAGAGGCTAAAAATTCAAAACTTTCTACCGCCTCGCTAATCGCTCGGCGTCAAACTATAAAATAATTTTAGTACCACAATTGACCCCCAAAAGCCAAAATTATTTTCGCTTCGCTCAGAGGTCACTTACTATAGTATACATACATATATCTCGCTATTTATCTTGCATAATGCTAATGTTATTTCAAAGTTAGTACAATATTTTTTATAAGTAATCAGTAAGTACTACACAGAAAACAAAACTAACAATCATATTGGTTGATGTATGTACCTCCCCCCTCCTAAATTTTCCAGCCGCCTATAGCATTGGCTCCGATTTTTTTGATATAGGTAGGTACCCTTAAAGCAAGGAGTCGAGATGCTGCTCTGCTCATGTGCTTTGGTTTGCAATCTGGGTGTAGCCGATGAGTCTGAAAGGTCTCTAAATTCTTTTTTTGTGAAATCCAGGCTCTGCTAATGTGTGCTAATGTAATTCTTAACTAAGAAAACATGTTTTTACCGCTAAAAACATTAAATAATACGTTATTAGGCCAAAAACAGTGTATTATATATACAGCTTTATCTACGTTTATCCCTGCTTTTTTAACGTTTTCAAAAATTAAGGGGGCTCCGCCTCCCCCCCTCAATTTCGGGGGGGGGGGGGCGAAGCCCCCCCGAAATTTTTTTTTTGTACTACAATCCGCCCGCCCCCCCCCCCCCCCCCCCCCAAAATGAAAAAAATTCTCGCTACGTCCCTGGCGACACCCCCTCCCAAAATCAGGGAGAGTGCCCACCTATATTATGATGGTAGAGATATAACCTTAGACAAAAGCATTTACAAAAATTAATGCCTGTGCGTGTGTGCAGTGTTTTTAAGTTCCGCCTAGGGGGAGGAAAAGCGGCGGGTGGGCGGCTGCCGTCCCCCCCCCCCAAATCGGGCGAAGCCGAATTTTTTCGTAAGAGGTAAAAGCATATATATAGTAAAAAACCAAATTTTTCCCACTTTGCGAATAGTTTAAATTGACAATGTTTCTAGTTTTTTTGATTTTAAATCGAATATGCTGTTGTTGTTGTTGCATTACCTGAAACTTATCTCCCCTATGCAGACTATGCAAAGGGCAGGCAATAAGACAAGCCAGGAGGGGCGTAAAAATTTCACCCCCTTTGGCATGAAAAACATTTTTGGATAGAAGACAGTCTGAATACTTTTCTGGCAGGGGGCGGGGCAAAACTTCAAAAGGCATAGAAGAGCATTCAAGAGGCATACATTACCATGGACCGGTAAGCTAGGAGGGGTGGCTACCACGGGTAAATGGCCCTTTGAAAGCTACAAGGGGGTCCACGGGAGGGTCCGTACGCGTACCCCCCCCTCCCCCGTCTAGCTTTTCAGGGGGGGGCGACTCGGGGTAGACCAGTTTGAAATTCAGAGGGGATTTACAAGGGGTATGGTTTCCAAACAAAGTCACATTAAACCATTTATTTAAGTATTTTAGAACTACATTAGAATTTTGTATACTAAAATAGGCTATTCATGTATAAAAAAAGTACAAAACTACTGTTTTTTACTACAAAACCGGGTTTCTGACAGCAAATCTTGAACTAGATTCATACCCAAAAGTTGTCTCG
>JASAMX010026045.1:0-17801 GCA_030248175.1 Microlaimidae sp. YZB2_3
TTTTTGAGCTTTTTATTGCTTAAAACATTCATTTTGACCTCAAAATTTAAGTTTGCAGGCAGTTAGAAGTCATTTTAAGGACATTTTTTTTCATTTTTCCAAAATTGGGAGAGGGTTAACCTTTTCTCCCCCCCCTGAGTGGGGAAGGGAAAGGATTAAATCCCCTTCTCAGAATTTGGGGGGGGGGGCTACCCCACTCAACCCCTCTGTGCATACATGGGCAAGTTGGTCCGGAGTGGGGGGGGGTTAAACCCCAAATTAGGGGGGGGGTTAAAATCCGAGAAACGCAAAATACCCATATCGTTTTTTTTCTGGAGTGCATTTTACCCATATCGTTTTTCGATTTTGAAGGAAAAATAGGTTAAAAACACTAATTTTAGGTCAAAAAGCCCTTTTTATTGCATTTTTGAGCTTTTTATTGCTTAAAACATTCATTTTGACCTCAAAACTTAAGTTTGGAGGCAGTTAGAAGTCATTTTAAAGACATTTTTTTTCTTCATTTTTCCAAAATTGGGGGGGGGTTAACTTTTTCTCCCCCCCCCACTTCTGAGTGGGGGGGGGGTTAAACCCCACTTCTCAGAATTTGGGGGGGGGTTAACCCCCCCAACCCCCCCCCCTGTGCCCATGTATGCCTCTGTGCCCATGTATGAGTTACCCCCACTTGAACACTGCGAACACTCTTACTTAACATTTAAGGGGTTTCACTCATTGCTAGAAACGCTAAAAATGTGGTATTTGGGTTATGCCCAACATTTTTTTGGGGTGTTAACCCCCCCTCGAATTGGGGTCGGAATGGGAATCACTGCATGCAGTGAACACTCTAGTAGTAAAGGTTGCCAACATCGTTATTAATGTTGTACGAAGAGTCTCAACCATAGAGGCATGGGCAAGTCCGTAGCCAGGGGGGGGGATTGGGGGGATTAATCCCCCCCTCAAATTCTGGGAAGGCAAAAAATTTCGTAAGGGTCCCCCCTTTGGTTTTTTTAAAAATTTAGAAAAAAAATTTTTTTTTCCAAATCACTCTGTAATGTATTAAAGCTATCTAAAATGCATTATTTAAAGTGATTTAGGTTCATAAAAGCTCTTATTTATAAAAAAGGAATTATTTATAATTCAAAACATTAGTGCAGTGAGTTTAAAAATATTGTATTCGCCACTCTTCCAATAACAACCGCAACTGGAGAGCGCTCCTTTTCTGCTATGCGCCGAATTAAAACTTAAGATCTTGCATGACCCAGGAAAGGTTTACCGCCCTTGCCTGCCTGTCTGTTCACCGTGATGTTCCGGTCCCAGTGGAAGAAATTGTAAAGGAATTCGCAACAAGCACAAAAAGAAGAGCAAATTTTGGATATTAATAACTGAAGCATTTACTATAAAAACTTAAATTAAATAAAGATTTTTTATTTTTAGAAAACGTTTGTTCTTTTTTATTAAAATAGTAATAAAATACCTAAAACTATTTTATTTTGTTGTATTTATTTAAAAAAACAACTGAAAATAAATAAAGATTCAGTACTTAAATTTATGTTTCCTGATGCCTTTTAAAAGCTTAAAATTAAAAAATTTTCCACCCCGGGGGGCATTCTGCCCCCCGGACCCCCCTGACAAGGGGCTCTGCCCCTTGACCCCGCTGGGGGCTCCCGCCCCCCAGACCCCCCTTGTGGGCCCCTATAAACCACCTTCCAAAAAATCCCCCCCTCAATTCAAATCCTGGCTACGGCCCTGATGGGCGTAGCCAGGATTTCGGAAAGAGGGGTCCAACCATACATGGGCAAGTTGGTCCGGAGTGGGGGATTAAACCCCAAATTAGGGGAGGGTTAAAATCCGAGAAACGCAAAATACCCATATCGTTTTTTTTTTCTGGAGTGCATTTTATCCACATCGTTTTTTTGATTTTGAAGGAAAAATAAGTAAAAAACGCTCATTTTAGGTCAAAAAGTCCTTTTTATTGCATTTTTAAGCTTTTTATTGGTTAAAACATTTATTTTGACCTCAAAACTTAAGTTTGGAGGCAGTTAGAAGTCATTTTAAAGATTTTTTTCTTCATTTTTCCGAAATTGGGGGGGTTAACCTACCTTTTCTCCCCCACTCCACTTCTGAGTGGGGGGGTTAAACCCCCTTCTCAAAATTTGGGGGGGTTAACCCCCCAACACTCCCTCGTGCCCATGTATGGGTCCAACCCTGAACAAAATTTCCGAAGGGGGGGGGGTCCAAATCCTAAACGTTATAAAAGCTTTAAACAAAATTTTTTACGCTTCGCGCGGAGTGTTTATTACCTTGTTTATGTCACATACTTAATTATTTTCCTATTATTCAATAAAAATAAGTCTATAAAACCAAGAAAAAAATTTTTACAAACAATTTGATACCTTGAAATTTTCGATTTCCAAAACCTTAACAACTGAAAAAAGAGTACATTGAATTACAGCTGAGCAATGCAAAGTGCGAGAAAATGTTTTTAAAATTACTTCTCCTAACCTTTAAATTTTTAATCCCACTATATAACAATCTAAAAAGGGAGGTCTATCGTGCGTGGTCGTATCAAGATTACAAAACAAAGTAACACAAATTCGGAAGTGAAGACCAATTTAGAATGGGGTGGATCCAGCGTAGTCATACCAAGATTACAAAACAAACTAACACAAATTTGCAGACCTGTGCACGGTCTGAAAACTCCCCCCCGCTTTTTTGGAGGATTTGCCCCCCCCCCCCGTTTTTTGCCCCCCCCCCCCCCCGCCAATAAAGAAAAACCTCCCAATAAAAAGCACTTCTATAGAGACTTAGGAGGACGCCACCACCGGGAATTTTTGGCAGTTTTAAGCTTATTCCAAGTAATTTAAAGCCTTTTAAGACTTTTTTTTACTTTTTTCCCCTTTTTTTTTCCCCTTTTCCCTCTTCCCCCCTCTTTTTTCCCCCTTTTCTCTCTTTTTTTTCTTTCCCCCCTGCTTGCCCCCCCCCCCTCTTTTTCTCCCCCCCCCTTTTAAAAAGTTGTCCCCCCCCCCCCGTGCCCCCCTCCGTTTTGGAATTGCCCCCCCGTTTTAACCCCGGGGGGGGGGGGCAGTGCACAGGTCTGAATTTGACAGTGGAGACTATATAATTAAATTTTAAAAAATGGCCCTTTTAGACCTCCAAATTTTTATCCTTGGCGACCCAAAAAAGGGGTTCTAACCCTAAATTTTTCCTTTTGCCGACCCAAAAGGGGGTCTAGACCCCCCTGGCTACGCCCATGCATAGAGGTGAAATTTTTTCGCCCCTCTTGGCTTGTCTTAGCGCCTGCCCGTTGCATAATCTGCATGGGAAAAATAAGTTTCAGGGAATGCAAAAACAACAACATTAGGGTCGGGTATACCCCCCAAAAAATCCGAAAGACTGCTCATTTATGCAGACCTGTGCACGGTCTGGAAATGCCTCTCCGCTTTATTGGAGGATTCGCCCCCACCCAAAAATGAAAAAGTACCCAAAATTTATAGCGCCATTTTTACCTATTAAGACGCCATCATCGCAAACCCCCTCCCCCCAATAAACCTCGGGGCGGGGGCAGTGCACGGGTCTGACTTATGGTCTCTGCTCTCTTGTTCTCAAAATAATCCGGCTTCGCCTTTTTTAGAAAAACGGAAGGTGCCGTGCGTCTCCTTCTCCCAAAACTTACTTCTCCAATGAGTACTAATGTTTTACATTATTAGTTTTTCACAAAACTAATATAATAAATCCTTTGTTTGTGTTTTTTAGGAAAACAATTGGAGGATGGACGAACATTGTCGGGTGGGTCAACAAACTGCAATGGAATATGCTCTATTCTACTGTGTTTTCCATTATTTACTAATTAAAAAAATATATATAAAATACAAATAACATTTACGCATACAATAAGAATAAAACCCCTCACCCTCACCTTCATTTTAGATTTTAAGTACGGAGACTTAACAAGAATTGTTTTCTTTTGTCCTTTGCCAAATAATCTAGGGCTCTTGTTGCCCCCAGTTAACCCAACCAAAAAATCGATTTAGCTTCGCGCTAAAAATCGGTATTATCCACCAAAACGATTTGCATTTTAAAAACCTAAATGTTTCTGCAGTTTGTTGACACCGAGTAAATCTCCTCAGACTATAACATCCAGAAAGAATCCACTCTCCACTTGGTTCTTCGTCTGAGAGGCGGTATGCAAATCTTCGTGAAAACCCTCACTGGAAAGACCATCACTCTGGAAGTGGAACCGTCGGATACCATTGAAAATGTCAAGGCTAAGATCCAGGACAAGGAAGGAATCCCACCAGACCAGCAGCGTTTGATATTTGCCGGTAAATAACTAATGACGGTCATATACGTGTATTATACGAAACTTGGACGGAGGGTTGGTTTTTTCGCTCTAAAGAATGAAAAAATATTCAAAAAAGTTTTGTTTAGTTTTTCAATGTTTGAAAATTGAATATATTAATATAAAAAATTTAGGATCGCATTTGATTTGCAGACCTGTGCACGGTCTGGAAATGCCCCCTGCCCCTGCCCCCTGAGTTATTGGAGCCCCCCCCCGTTTTATTGCCCCCCGCCAAAAAATGAAAAAGTACCCTAAAATTCTGAAGCCATTTTTGACGTATGATGACGCCATTATCGCGGATTTTTTGCAGTTTCAACCTATTTTAATGTATTTTAAGCCATTTTAGACCTATTTTTACCTTATTTTCGCTTTTTTGTCCCTTTTTTCCCTTTTCCCTTCTTTTTTCTCTTTTTTCTCCTTTTTTTCTCTTTTTTTCTTTCTCCCCTGTTTGCCTCCCGTTTTATTGTTCCACCCTGTCAAAAAAGTTGCCCTTCCGTGCCGCGTGCCCCCCGTTTTTAAATTGCCCCCAATAAAACCCGGAGGGCAGTGCACAGGTCTGCATTTGGATTATTTTGGAAGGAAGTCTGGTTAAAGGGTGCAATTTTTATCCCTAAATTAACTAAAATTAAGGACAATAATTGTATCTAAATTTTAAATAATTGTAACTGTGACACTAATTGTATATGTTTTTAGGAAAGCAGCTTGAGGATGGACGAACATTGTCTGGTGTGTTAGCAAACTGCAACCAGTACCTATAGTCCATAAAGTTTTTTTTATTATCATGCAGTATTATAAATGTAAAAAAATATTTCACAGAGAAACACAATAGCTAAACGTAGTTCTAAATTCTAAAAAAACCTATTACAATAAATAGTTTGTTTACTATGCATATAATTAATTATTAATCATAGATATCCATGTAGCTCTTTACCTAACATTTTTCCGCCTAAAAATTTGTATTTGTTATGGTTTAAAAAATTTGTCCGGTATTAAGAATAAAATGAAAGAAAATAAATTTTAGATTTTTTCTTCCAGCTATGAATATTAATATTATTATCGACGATCGCTTTTAATCCCGCTCTGGACCTGGCGATTATATTGTTGCATAGGGAAGGGCTTAACAGGACTAGATTTTTCTGCAGTTTGTTCACACCGAATAAATTCTAAGACTACAACATCCAAAAGGAATCCACCCTCCATTTGGTTTTGCGTCTGAGAGGTGGCATGCAGATTTTCGTGAAGACGCTCACTGGGAAGACCATCACCCTGGAAGTGGAACCTTCAGATACCATCGAAAATGTCAAGGCCAAAATACAAGACAAGGAAGGAATCCCACCTGACCAGCAGCGTCTGATTTTTGCCGGTTAGTACTTAGTTTCTTACTACATATCGTTGTTACGGCAAAATAAGCCACTTTTATTATAAAATACACGTGACTGTGACTCATTCTGTAGTTAGTAGGGTCCTGTTTTAAATTTAAAATGAGTCACAGGCACGCATATTTTATACGAACTGTGGCTCATTTTGCCGTAGTAGCGACGATTTACTAAGAATAAAGCATTTGGTTATCAAATATTAGCCTTTGGCGTTATTTTTTCAGACATAATTAAAAAAAAACCACAAATATATAATCTGAAATTTGTTTAGTACTCTTTAAAATGTATTGTCACACATTTTTATGCTTTTAGGAAAACAACTGGAAGATGGACGCACCTTGTCAGGTCGACACATGCCACTTTTAAAAAAAACCAAATATTAATCCAAACTGATGATTAGGTGCTAGATGCTAGCGCTAGATTCAGTAAAAAAATTGCGTAATTTGCCTGGTAATTGTCACTTTAAAATTTACTTAATTTTTGGAGGGAGGGTCGGCCCGGGGTGCAAGATTTTAAAATTATCAGGGGGATTCCCCCTCCCCCCCTAAACTCCGGGGGTGCAGGGGGGGGGGTCGGATATTTTATCAGTTTTTTAAATCAATAATTTAAGTGTTTATGGGTCTAATATTGACTTTTATGTACTAAAACAGTCTATTTAGGGCTAGGGAGTGGTCCGGAATTTTGGATCTGGGGGGTGAACCCCTCTGTCCCTCCCAAAAACACCTGTGACTTTCGGTATATAATAAATGACATGCATTAATAGCCGCCTCGCCATATGCTGCATATCTAAAGTAGCTTTTATTTTAGTATGAATGTTTTTGGTTGTTTTTTATTAGAAATGCAATATCCAGCAACTTTTTTTTTAAAGGTAAATGTAGATAAAGTTTTCTTTTTTTCACCCCTAAGTGTGCATGAGAAAAAACCATGCAAGTGAACCGATTAGTTTTTGATGTAGCATTTGTTGACACTGAGTGAATCCCCCCAGACTACAACATCCAGAAAGAATCCACTCTCCACTTGGTTTTGCGTCTGAGAGGCGGTATGCAAATCTTCGTGAAGACCCTCACTGGAAAGACCATAACCCTGGAAGTAGAGCCTTCCGATACCATAGAAAACGTCAAAGCCAAGATTCAAGACAAAGAGGGAATCCCACCGGACCAGCAGCGTCTTATCTTCGCCGGTATGTTTTGTCTTAGTTAGTAAATGCCAGAATTAATTAACTTTTTATAAAGTAATTAATTACAAAATATACTCCTCTAAATTTATTTTACTTACCCAACTCAACTCCTTTATAATAATCTACGAGTTTAAGTACTAAAAACGCTAAAAATATGGGTTTCGAGAAATATTTATTCCACTCGCAAAAATTTTTTAACTTCTCTTCTGGCGATCTATATTTTCAGATGTCCAGATCTGTGCACTGCCTGCCCCCCCCTTTCCCCCGGGGTGTTTTTTGGGGGAAGGGGCAAGCAGGCAATAAAACGGGGGGCATTTTCAGACCGTGCACAAGTCTGAATATAATATCAAAATATTCTAGTCATGCCAATAGAAAAAAGTGAAGTGAAAAAGGTGAGGAAGGATGGGGTCAACCCCCCCCCTAGCCTCAAAATTTCGGGACCCCCCCCCTAGACAAATGTCTAGAGGCGCCCCCCTCCCCTTCCCCCGAATTTCCGAATTTTTTACCCCTGACCTTTGTCTAGAATTTGAAATCTGACCCTCCCTTCCGGGAAAATTTTAGGTACTTTTTTTATACTAAATTTTCTTCCAAAAACGTAAATTTTCTACACATATTCATGTTTTTACACCAGAATATCGCTTTTTATTCAGTAAAATATTATTAAAGTTATTATGGTTAAACTGTGTTGCTTTAGACATCGGACCCCACCTGATTCCTTTCTAGATTTCAAAAGTTCGCACCCCGGGTCGACCCCCCCCTAAAAATCTAGGGTGGTCCGGACCCCCCTGGAACCCCCTCCTAGAATTCAAAATTCGATTTACCCCGCCACCCCCTAGCTTCCCGGACCGTTCACCTATGATGGGCATTGGGAACCAATGTTTGTTTTGTAAGAATTATCTTCGTACTGTCTCTACATTCGCGTTCTGGTAATGTTTAATTATCAATATTAACACTTTTTTGTTTTAGGAAAACAGCTGGAAGATGGACGTACTTTGTCAGGTCAGCAAATGCTCCTAAAAAGATTATTGCGTCAATTTATTCGATCTAAAAACTGATATTTCTCTGGTTCATTTTTTTATAAAATTGTTTTAAAGAATCCCAAGGCAGTCGTATATAATAGTCTAAAAGTAATGCAAAATGCCTCCTACTAAGCTTGATATTATTTAAAAGTAATTTATATGTTAAAATTAAGGCCGGGTGATTTTTAATGAGCAAAAAAGTGACTAACATTTAACACCAGAAAAACTGGCATATACGTAACAAGAGTCCAAGAGACGCATACAAAATTAAAAAAAAAGAAAAGTTACTTCGGATAATAAAGTTAATTAATCTTTTTTTTAACAAAATGGCGCAAATATACACGCATATTATATGTTAAAAAAGTGAGGTGCCTCTTCCTAAGATGCGAATTATTAGTATTATAAATAACATAATTGTTTGCTTATTGATCTATTGTAGTTCTTCGGCTACTGTATAATTGCATTCCACACACGTATTTCACATAATCCACGATTTTACTGAGAAAATATGAGCTAAAAATAAGGTTTTCTAGGACATACCTTACCCCATTTATAAAGAAATTGAACTGATATTCATAGTTTTTGAGAATAGGTTTTTACATTAAAAAAATAAGACAGGAAAAAATTTTTCGTCTCAAAATATTTGATCCAAGATTATCATGAAACTGTTGAATTTGGCGCCTAACTTCTGGGTTCATTACGATAATTATAAAAACGATTATTTTTTATATGGTGGCGTTTGTTGACCCTGACTAAATTTTCCTCAGACTATAATATCCAGAAGGAATCCACTCTCCACTTGGTTCTGCGCCTGAGAGGCGGTATGCAGATTTTCGTAAAGACCCTTACTGGAAAAACTATCACCCTGGAAGTGGAACCGTCTGACACCATCGAGAACGTCAAGGCCAAGATCCAGGACAAAGAAGGAATCCCTCCGGACCAGCAGCGTCTTATCTTCGCCGGTAAGTTTATGTTTGATGTCTAACTAAACTTATTTATTTTAAAATATTTTAAAACAGTTTTATTATATAAAACCCCTGTTTAGCTAAATAATAATTTTTATATTTTAGGAAAGCAGTTGGAGGATGGACGAACATTGTCAGGTCGACAAATTTACCCAATTTAAACTAAAATTTTAAATTTTACGGTAAAATTTAGTTTTAATGGCAATTTGAGTTTGTTTTTTGTAGGCATAGGTGTTTTTGGGAAAAAAGGACAGAACGCAGAGGGGTCCAACCCTCACCCCTTCTGGAGCCCAAATTTCGAGCCCTCTCCTGGAAAAAATCTAGGGGCACGCCTACCCTTAAAGCTCGAGGGCGTTCCGGCCTAGTCCCTCCTCTACCGAAGCCTTTGATTTTTTGCTTTAAAATAAAAAAAACTTGTCTAAATAGTGCAACTAACTAAGTCAATAAAATAAAAAGATTTATTCATAAAAAATGATCAAAAACGTGTTACTTGTTTTTAAAACCTTACCACTATTTCTTTTTAGTAGAATATTACAAAAATCGATGCTTTATTTTTTGTTTAATAATAATATTTTAAAATAAACATACTATTAAATATTACCTTTTTTTCAATTGGGCGCTGATTAAATTCTTGTGGTATATTTGTTGACATTGAATAAATCGGCTCAGACTACAACATCCAGAAGGAATCCACCCTCCATTTGGTTTTGCGTCTGAGAGGTGGTATGCAGATCTTCGTGAAGACCCTTACTGGAAAGACCATCACTCTGGAAGTGGAACCGTCTGATACCATTGAAAATGTCAAGGCTAAGATCCAAGACAAAGAGGGAATCCCACCAGACCAGCAACGTCTTATTTTTGCAGGTTTGTATATATTTGATATCTAAATAAACGTATTTATTGATCTTTAAATAACATATTTTAGATATAAAACTCCTGTTTAGCTAAATAATAACTTTTATATTTTAGGAAAGCAGTTGGAGGATGGACGAACATTGTCAGGTCGACAAATTTACCCAATTTAAACCTAAATTTTAGATTTTGCGTTTAAATGTCATACAAGATGACAATGTTTATTTTATGATAATTATTAGTGTTTTTTTGTAGGTATTGAATTGATAGGTATTATAAGTCGCTTTCTTAATTTTTTTCTTAAAAAATGGTAAAAAACTTGTCTAAATGGTCCAATCAATTTCGTAAGTCAAGTCATTAAAATAAAACATAATTTATTAAAAAACTCTAAAAATGTTTCCAAAACCTTACTAGTATTTTTAGCGCTGTAGTTTTGGATTAACAATGCCTTTTTTTTAATTGGTCGTTAATTAAATTCTTGTGGTGTATTTGTTGACACTGAGTAAATTCTCCTCAGACTACAATATCCAGAAGGAATCCACCCTTCACTTGGTTCTGCGCCTGAGAGGTGGTATGCAGATCTTCGTGAAGACCCTCACTGGTAAAACCATCACTCTGGAAGTGGAACCCTCTGATACCATTGAGAACGTCAAGGCTAAGATCCAAGACAAAGAGGGAATCCCGCCAGACCAGCAACGTCTTATCTTCGCAGGTATGTTTTATGATGTACGCTGCAGTAGAAATTTATGTAAGATGTAAAATAACAAAAAACTGCATTGTATAATGCCCGAAAAAAATTAAGGGGAGTATTACCTACTCTTTATCAAGCAATTTGCAAAAAAAAATTTTAAGGATTGCAGATCTGTGCACTGTCTGAAAACGCCCCCCCCCGCTTTATTGGAGGATTTGCCCCCCCCCCCCCCCCCGGCAAAAAACGAAAAATTACCCTAAAATTATGACGCCATTTTTGACCTATGATGACGCCATCATCGCGATTTTTTTTTTCAGTTTTTAGCCTATTTTAATGTATTTTAAGCCATTGACCTATTTTTACCTTATTTTGCTTTTTTGTCCCTTTTTTCCCTTTTCCCTTCTTTTTTCTCTTTTTTTCTCCTTTTTTTCTCTTTCTTTTTCTTTCTCCCCTGCTTGCCCCCTCCCCGTTTTATTGCTCCTTCCCGTTTCAAAAAAGTTGCCCTCCCCCTTTTTGAAATTGCCCCCCCCCCAATAAAACCCCGGGGGCAGTGCACAGATCTGAGGTTTGATTTTTTTAGTGGTAAATGTAACACATAAAATGTTAAGTTTTATAATACTCTTCATTCATTTTCTTTTCTATCTTAAACAATTTTTAACACTAACAACGTTTTTAGTAATTTTTTACCGTTTACTTTGACCCCATTACTTATTACTTTAACCCCATTACTTTGACCTATCCCAAAATTAATCCCACAAGAAAATTTTGAAATTAAACCCTAGTATGCCCTTGTTGGATTTGGGCCTATATCCCTGGGTAAAGGTCTTCTAGGGCAGGTAAACAGACTTATTTTTCCTAAGCTAGGGCAGTTCGAGCTCGAAGATTTATGATTCATTATAAGTGAAATTAAAGAAGAACAAGTTTTGTCGAAAAAATACTTGGGTAGTATATTTATATTGAACACCGTAACCCATTAATTTAGATATAAACAATCAAAAATATTTTGTTAATTTAAGCTCTTACGGAAAAATATTTTATTTTACTATTAATAATAATGCGTTTTAAAAGAGACGGTAGTACCTCCAAGCATACACGAGCATAAAGGGTACACTCCCCTTCTCCCAGCTTTACAAGTCCGGATCCTCCCCCCTTCCCCCAATTTTTTTTTATTTTGACACCCTACCACCCTCTGGAATTCTCAATCGAGCCCCTCCCCATCTCCCCCCTCTTTCTGAACCAAATTTCGGGTATAATTTCAGGTCAAAACTTACTGTCATAACACGTTTTCAGACCTGTGCAAGTCGCCTCCCCGGTAGTTTATCGGGGGGGGGCAATTTTTTTGAAACGGGGGGGAGCAATAAAACAGGGGGCAAGCAGGGGAGAAAGAAAAAAGAGATAAAAAAAAGAAGGAAGAAAGGGACAAAAAAAGCGAAAATAAGATATAGGCCTAAAAGGTCTAAAATGGCTTAAAATACATTAAAATAGGCTAAAAACTGCAAAAAATTCGATATGATAGCGTCATCATAGGTAAAAAATTGCGTCATAATTTTAAGGTACTTTTTCATTTTTTGGCGGGGAGGGGCAATAAAACGGGGGGGGGCAAATCCTCCAATAAAACGGGGGGGGCATTTCCAGATCGTGCACAGGTCTGCGTTTTTGTAGAAAAAAAAACATTTGTTTTTGTTACCCTTTTCATACATAACCAGCCTATTTTTGTGTATAAAATTCTATATTAGTGCTAAAAGACTTAAATCAATGATTTAAAATAAATCCGGACCTCTTGACCCCCCTCAAGATTTTAAACTGTTCTACCCGGGTGCTGGGTCGACCCCTCTAAAAAGTTAGGGGGGTACGAACCCCCCTTCTGGACCCCCTCCTAGCTTTTAACCCGAGGTAGCCATGGACCCCCGTAGCTTGCCGGTCCATGCTCATGTATGCCTCCAACTCCTAACTTCACTGTGCTGCAATATTTTTTAAAAAACATTCCAACCTTTTTGCGATTTTTAAACCTTTTAAATTCCAAAATCATATTGTTTATTTTAGGAAAACAGTTGGAAGATGGGCGGACATTGTCAGGTCAAAAAATTTACCAATTTTAACCTATACTGGCTGTGTATTCTTCATGTTTTTGTTAATATATGTGGCAAATAACTTGTCTAAAATGGTCTATTTGAATTAAAATTATTTAAAAAAAACTTACTTGTTAACGAAAACGGCAATCAAAAACCGATTGTTTATTTTTAGTATAATATACAAAAATGATGTGATAATTTTGGTTTATAATGCCCCAAATAAGGGAATTTTATTGTTATTATAGTAACTGTCAAAGTGATTTTTTTAACTGGTTAAAGGCTAAATTTTAATGGTAAATTTTTTGACACTAACTGGTTTTCTCAGACTATAATATCCAGAAAGAATCGACCCTCCACTTGGTTTTGCGTCTGAGAGGTGGCATGCAGATCTTTGTTAAGACCCTCACTGGAAAGACCATCACCCTGGAAGTGGAACCCTCTGATACCATCGAGAACGTCAAGGCTAAGATTCAAGACAAAGAGGGAATCCCACCAGATCAGCAACGTCTTATCTTCGCAGGTGTGCATGTGCAATTTATTAATTTTACAGTTAAACTTTTTGCAGCTTATTTAAATAATAGTTACAATAACTTTTGTATCAATTAATTTATTAAATTAAACTTATTTTGCAACACGTAAATTTACCCATAGATGCTTTTTGAGGGGGAGAGAGGGGTCCACCCATTCCTCTAGAGTCAAAATTTCAGATCCCCCACCCCTAGAAAAAATCCAGGCCCTCTTCCCCTCAAAGCTCGAGAGCGGTCCGGTCTGACCCCCCCCTAGCAAGGCTGACCCCACTCCCTTTCGACCAATTTAGAAGTATAATTTTTTTATTTACTGTCAAAAACACGGTTTTTTTTAGTTAAAAACAGTGTTTAAATACAATTTTTAGGCCTAAATAGGCTGTTTTAGTATATAAAATTCAATATTAGACCTAAAAACACATAAATTATTAATTTTAAAAAAATTTGTGAAAAAATAAGACTCCCCTGGGTGGACCCCCCTCCCCCTGGCTTTTTAAGGGGGGGTCGACCCCGGGTATGAGATTTCAAATTTAGGAGGATCAGGGGGGGTCCGACTTTTTAACACAGTTTTTTTAAATGAATAAATTATATTCAATAATAAAATTATTGATTCAAAAAAACTTAGGTTTTAAAAAATCGGACCCTCCCCAAAATTTGAAATCTTGCACCCGGGGTCGACCCCCCACTAAAAAACCAGAGGGGTCCAATTTTTTAACAATTTTTTAAATGAATAATTGAAGTATTTTTAGGTCTAATATTGAATTTTATATACTAAAACAGTCTATTTAGGCCTAAAGTGTATTTAAACACTGTTTTTAACTAAAAAACCGTATTTTTGACAGTAAATAAAAAAATTATATTTCTAAATTGGTCAAGGGAGAGGGGGGTCAGCCTCGCTAGGGGGGTCCAAAATTTTGGGTGGACCCCTCTGTCCCCCTCCCACAAAAACATCTATGGGTGCGAAATTTCAAATTTAGGGGGGTGTTCGGTTTTTTAAATCAATAATTATTTGTGTTTTTAGGTCTAACTAATATTCCATTTTGTATGCGAACACAGCCTATTTAGGTCTAAAAAGTGTATTTAAGCACTGTTTTGACAGTAAATAAAAAATTATACTTGTATATGGGGGGGGGGGGTGGGTAACTTGTATATTTTCAGCTTTTGTATTTGCCTCCCCCCTCTAGCCCCCGGGGGTCAACCCCCCATAAATTTTTAGGTCAAAAGTAAGGGATTAAAAAATGACGGACATGTAATATATAACAATATGATTAAAATCGTACACACGTCGAGCAGGAAGCAAAACAAAAGTTATGTTTTTTGCAGTGTATATTTTTAACGAAAAATCTCGAAAACCGCGCACATTCAACGCATCATAAAAAAATTTGGGTAAGTCGATTTCGCTCAAATTTTCAGAAAAAACTCGAAAATATAATTTTTTATTAGCGTACCAAGCGGCGTTTCTTATTTCTTACTAATAAAAAAAGTTTTTTTGCGGCATCGACCGTATTGATGACAACAAAGAAAAACAATTTTTCTAACTTTTTCATAATAAGCTAACAGTCTGAGCTATGCTCCGATATATGTCCGGTACATATTCTACCTTCGGTTATATGGAGATATAATATAACCTTTAAAAATTAGAGTTTTGTCGTTAGTCCGCATCATTTTTTATAAATTATAGTTTAAATCACTTATTGCATTTAAATAAGCAAATGGCTTGACGAAACAGACAGTCAATAGCGGCAGTTTCATTGCTTTAATAATTTTGTATTTAGGCAAACAGCTTGAAGACGGACGAACTCTCTCAGGTTGTGCTTAAAGTGTCAATAAACCTAAAACAATTCGAACTAATTTTTTGCTACTAATGCCTTACGATTTGATGTTTTATTAATTTAGTAAAATGGTGGCAAACACATTTTTATAAATAATAAAGACGGCACAAAAATAATTTTCGGGTGAAAATTGTATCAATAACGGTTCGGTTCAATAATGTTTTATCATTATTATATAATTAATAATGGTATTGTATGATTTGGGCTTATTGACACAAAATCATACAACATTAGACTACAACATACAAAAGGAGTCAACTCTTCATCTAGTTTTGCGTCTGCGTGGAGGAATGTAAAGAAGCAACACTCCGTGATTTGCATGATTTTAAGGCTATTTTTATCTTTCGTATTATTTTTTCATCTGGCTTGCTACCAACTTTTACCTTGAATAGTTTTTGAATGACCGCTTAATTTTCTTGATTTTCAAAATAATGAACATTAATGTTTAATCATTTTAGCTTTTTCCGGGACTGCGAATTTACTTTTTATTAATTTCAAGGTAAATCGAAATAGTTTGCTAGATTCTTCTTCTATTTTATTTATCAAGAATGCTTGTTTTAAAATGAATGTATTATTTGACAAGGAAAGCAGCGGATTTTTTCGTGTGCCCAAACATTTTTAATCTTTTTTTCATTGGATACGTTTTGGGTTAAACTTGTTTTTATAGTGTTAAGTAATATATTCATTTCTTTAATTTTCGTCATTTATGTATTGAAACACCAACAATTTATGTTAATGTTCTTTTTCGATTTTTTTTTAAGCTCTGTAATGTAAGCGTAACTAATTACTCGGATTGAATAAACCATTCCTACAATTTTAACTGTTGTAAAATCACAATCTTACAGCATTTCATATAGGGTAGTGCATTTAATTTCGGCACTTTTCCCAATTGGGCCTTTTTGATTTTGGACTATATCTTTGGTAATCCTGGACGGATTACGACGTTTGATAGCTCAAATGAGAGCTAATCATTATGTCGATGACTGTCGTGAGCTTTTTATTTGTATGTTATGATATTTTCATGTGAAATTATGTGATTTATAAAAAAAAATTTGTTACTCGTTTTTAGAACATGGGCATTTCATGGTTACGCAATAAAATGGTTTAAAAATTAAAACTGTCCTGGTAAAATTTAGTCTATTTCTCAAATTTTTAGTCCCCGTAGTTCTACGTTGCGTCTGTGGTGAGCAATCGTTATAAAATAAAATAGTGTAATTTCGGCACTCGTATGCTGTAAGTAACAACGGATTGAATTATGTGGTCGGATGTTAAATTGTAGTTGTAAATAGCTAAAAGACAACGTTGAAATGTGTAGGGGTCATAGCACTGCACTTAAACTCGATTAAGGGGGTCCTTTTAAAAAGTGCCGAAATTAAATGCACTTTTTTCCCGAATTTTGCTCATTTTGATACCATTTGGCATTTTAGCTCTAACTTTTTGCCAGTTACACGTTGAACAACAAGTAGAAGCTTAAATTAAAGAAAACTGTCTGGAGATAATGATAGGCTTTTAAAATTTTGAAAATGATGATTTTTGACTGAGAAACAATCGATTGTTTATGAAGTGCCGAAATTAAATGCACATATTTAATTTCGGCAATTTTCAAATTTTTTTAAAAACTGATTTAATTAAGTAAAAAAAATACTTTCGTACAGTGAAACTTTTGTGACGCAACGCAGTATCGTGAAGCTTCAAAATGAGCTATCAAACATGAAAATCGGGCCATACAGTAAAAAGTTACATCGGAAAAACGAAAAAGTGCCGAAATTAAATGCACTACCCTAGATTGTTTTTGGATTCAATTATTCATTGTGGGATTTATCACGAGAATTTTTTTTGGTTTATTAGAAACTCGGTGATATTGATATTATATTGCAGACCTGTGCACTGCCCCCCCCGGGTTATAATGGGGGCAATTGCAAAATGGAGGGGGAAAGAAAAAAAAGGAAAAGGGGACAAAGGACAAAAAAGCGAAAATAAGGTAAAAATAGGTCTAAAATGGTTTAAAATGCATTGAAATAGGCTAAAAACTACAAAAAATTCGTAATGATGGCGTCACAGGTGTCACAATATGTAAAAAAATGGCGTTATAATTTTTTGGTGCTTTTTCATTTTTCCGCGGAGGCATTTTCAAATCGTGCACAGGTCTGATATTGCAGTTCTAAAATTGTCTGAAAGCAGAATGGCTGGGTTATATCCAATATTTACGGCACAATTTTTAATTGGCATAATTCTGCATTGCATTATTTTCATAAAATGAAAACGGTCATCAAAACTTGGTTAGCGGGGTAAGGGACATTTTAAAATCTAAGCGGGGGGGGGGTCGACTGCTCGACCCGGGGTAGAAAATTTTGAAATCTATATGAGAAGAGGTTCAGTGTCTAAATCAAAATACTTTAACCATTAAAGGTTTTATTGTTTTTGTTTTCGTAGGATAATAGTACATTTTATTGATTAAAATGTGCTCTTATTTTTTTTCGTTGAAAATTTTTAGAAGAAAATTTAGAATGATAATAGTATACTTAAAATTTTCTCACTGGGAGTAAAAAGGGTTTTTTGACCCAAAATTAGCGTTTTTTACCTATTTTTTTATTTAAAATAATAAAATAATTAACAATATGGGTAAATGCACTCCAAAAACAAAACTATGGTTGCTTAACAAAACAAAACTACCCCCACTTACCGGACCAACTTGCAATTCAATTCACCAATTAAAAAATAGTTTTTTAAAAAAAACCCCGAATTTTAAAAGATTGCATCTTGAATCATTTTGGTAATTTTCAATGGCTAAAGTCGCTGTTTTTGGTTTATTTTGTGAAAAGGCAAAATTTACAAAAAAATCTGCACTCCGACTTGTTTCATATAAATAAAAATGGTTAATTCGAAAAAGTGACGAGTTTTTTTAACTGTGTAGTTTAATGTTGCAGAAAAACATTAAATGATGTTAACGTTTTCAGTTATTATCGCTTCTCGGCCTT
>JASAMX010026047.1:0-15181 GCA_030248175.1 Microlaimidae sp. YZB2_3
CAGCCTCGCGAAGCTAAAAAAAATATTTACAGCCTCACGGGGTCCGTATAAAATCCCCATGGACAAATTCCCCATAGGCCAAAATCCCCATAAACGTTACAAAATCCCCATAAGGTGGTGTAAATTCCCCATGAAACAGTGCGAATTCCCCATAAAGTGGTGTAAATTCCCCATAAATATAATGCGTTTGCAATATTTCCTTAAAATTTTAACACTTGGAAATGTGATACTTGACTTTATAATCAAGACAATAATATTACTATTCTATTATTACGTAATCATTAAAAAAAACTATGATTTATAATCTAATTATAAGAATATATAAACACGTTATTATTATAAGAATTAAAAAATGAAATTTATAACTTGCAATAAGGTCGTATTTTAATTTTACACAGTTTTAAAGCATTTATCAGCTTGTTTTACCTTTTTTTTACGCGTTTTAAGCCCATTTTAAGGCAGCGCGGAAATATTGGGTACACCCCCCTCAAAATTTGGGTCTTGCCGGACACCCCCCTAAAATTTGACCCCACCCCCAAAATCCGAGAGGCTGCCCACCTATGCTGAGGGGAATGGCCAAATGGTCAAATACCAAATACCAAAAACTATGTTTTAGTAATTTTTGTGACTAATTTTTTTTTTTTTGGTTTTATAATTTTTTGTGAAAAAAAGTTCACAAAAAAATTTTAAATATAAGCCTGTACTCTTTCAAAAAAATAACACACAACTAAACAATAGCTTAAAGGTTTCTGGGAATTAGTGGTGTTGCAACCATAGGTGGGCAGGGGGGGGGGTTGGAAGGGTTATACCACCTAAAAAATCCCGATTATGAGATATACCCCCAAAAAATTTTGGGACACCCCCCCCCAAATTCTGGGTCAGGTAGGGTATCAGACTTGATTTCAGCTAGGCCTTAATTTCGGCCACCAATTTAGGGTGTTAGAAAACTGATTTATTTTTAAAACACAAAAGAACTAGCACAAAACTCACTGGATTAATGTTGAATAAAATGTTTTCGCAAAAGTTTTTTTTTATTTTTGTTACTCTGCATTATCAACATTTTCATGCAAAAAGTGATTTTTTTGTGATTTTCTTAATTTTTGCTTTGTGTTTAAACTGCATCAAATTTAGAACAAAGCAGTGGTACAAGTTCCATACGTGTACCAAAATTCGATTGACCGATTTAACAGTAAATACAAGTTGTAAAACATTTTTATAACCTAAAAAAAACACGTAGACCTCATTTTTTCGGTTATTTTTAAAATTTAAGCTATTGGTAAAAAGTTAGAAGCCAATTTATACCCAAAAAATGGCCTTTTTCAGCAAGTGCAATCTATGATGTTAAGAAAAAAAATTTGTAAACTAACAAACTAAATTAAAAACTATGTTTTAACAATGCTAATAGTCTAAAGAACACAAAAAATTTCAAAAAAATGGAAAATTTGAAAGTCACATGGACCCCCAAAAACATGGACACGAATATTTGTTTCACTATAATGTTTTTAATTTTTGAATGGCAATATATTGGGGAATTTTTTACAGTTTAGACAATTAAAACTTTTTCAAGCTCAGAACATGGGGAATTTTTTTTAATTTTGGTTTCGCTGAAAAAAAAAATTATTACAAAAACCCAACACTATTACAAAAACCCAATCATTTGAGAATTGCACTTTTAAATAGATAATTTTAAATGAGTCCTTATATTATTTGTGTTAATACCAGTTATTATTTTATTTAGGCCAAATAACAGAACGTCATTTTAATGGCAGAATGAGTCGCATAGTATAAAATACTTCATTGCAGCGCGTTTGTAGGATTTTGCGGTAGTGTGTGGATTGCTAATGTCTCAGCCGGGTTAAAGGGAGTAGGATAAAGTACAACAAAACTTTATCATGATAAAGTTAGCTTGATTTTAGGGCTTTGCTTAGGCTTAGGAAAAAATTAAAACATTTTTAATGCTTTTATAATTAAAACTTAGTTTTTTTTAACATATTTTAGTTTGCAAACGCATTTCTGATTGTTATGGGGAATTTGCACTACTTTATGGGGAATTTGCACTACTTTATGGGGAATTTGCACTACTTTATGGGGAATTTGGCCATGGGGATTTTACACTACTTTTATGGGGATTTTGCACGTCACCGCCTCACGAGGGCGTAGTGTCTTGGAAATAACCTGGTCTCTAAATTAAAATTTAGTGTTTTAAGATGCTTCTTTTTTATAAAATCACTTTCCAGACTTTATTCTATTGAATATTTTGCTCAAGATTAACAAAAAAAGTTTACATACATGCTTTAAGCCCAAAAATGCTCTCGCAAGAGCCTCACGAGGCTCTCGTAAGGCTGGCCTCACGAGGCTAATTTTTTTCTCCCACAAATTTCATTCTACAGTTTTTTTTAAACTTATGCTTATGTGTTTCTAAGCCTAAGCGAAACTTAAAAAAACCTAAACTTTCTCAGCGCAGCTTTTTGATAAAGTTTAGGTTGTTTTTCAGGCTTCGCTTAGCCTTAGGATTTGCAGGCTTAACTTTCGACCGAAAAGTCGAGTGAAATTTTGTCGCGTGAAACAGCGTTAGCCTTCAAGTAGGCAGATTCTGAGGCAGTTTCTAATTATCAGCGCGCTGAAAAATCATTTTTTAAACACGGTTAAACTAAGCAAAAACGCCTTTTTTTATTCAGCTAAACAGTTTTAAACGCTTGCATTTCCTAAGCAAAACCTAAAAATCAAGCTAAACTTTATCATGATAGAGTTTCAGATTTTTCATCGCGCTTAAAATTACCACTAGCGCGCTGAAAATCAGATTTTCATCCCGCTAGTGGTAATTTTAAGCGCGCTGAAAAATCTGAAACTCTATCATGATAAAGTTTAGCTTGATTTTTAGGTTTTGCTTAGGCTTAGGAAATGCAAAAAAAGCGTTTAAAACTGTTTAGCTGACTAAAAAAAGGCGTTTTTGCTTAGTTTAACCGTGTTTAAAAAATGATTTTTCAGCGCGCTGAAAATTAGAAACTGGCTTCCGTACAAGTACTAAACGTGTACCAAAAATAAGTTTGAGAATTCTACCAAGCAAACATAAATAAAAAACATGTTTCTAGGTCAATTCTGACTTTGCGATCTTAATTTTGGGCATTAAAAAGTGATTAAACCACCCTTTAAGAAAATAAATGGTGTTTTATAGACAAAAAATGACCTTTTTTTAAGGTACATTTTATGCTGTCAAGAAAATTTTTTTAATAATGCTTTAACCGATATGAATGAATATTTGTTAGATTGCCGAGAGTCTGGTGGTTCCAAAAATATTTTTACTTTTTTTCTGGTCTTCACCAATTTTGTACAGCAACCGCTTAAAAATGTATCAAAATTCAGTCGTGAAAAAAATTAAAATTTAAAAAATAGGATGATTTAATAAAAATGCCTCATAATACAATTTAGCTTGATTTTTAGGCTTTGCTTAGGCTTATAAAGAATAAATCTGATTAAAAATAAGCTTAAATTAGCTTTTTAAACAAAAACAAATTTGTTGTCCATATTTTCGGTGGTCCATGTGATTATCGAGTTTATAATTTTTTTGTAAATTTTTAGATTCTCCGGACTTCCAGCAATGTTAAAACAAAATTTTTATTTTAATTTTAGCGGTTAATTAAAATTTTTTCTTGACAATAAAAATCGTGTACCCAAAATATTGTCATTTTTTGCCTATATTTTACCCCATATTACCAAAAATCGTGTTTCAATATTTTTTTAAAGTTTAAAAACGAGATCTTCAGGTCAAAATTGACCTATAAACATGTTTTTATTTAGTATTTGTAGCGTGCAAATCTCTAATCGATTTTTGGTACACGTTTAGTACCTGTACCACTGCCTTCAAGGGTAACGGGACCTTAGAGTCGTAAGTTTTGTGTTCAGAAAATTCATAAAAAATTAAGGGACTGTAGAGCCGAACTCTTAAACCTGGCTCGAGAGGCTAACTTTATTCACCTCTCAGGTTTTGCTGTTTAGGCTTAGGTTTAGGTATAGCTTAGGTTTAGGCTTTTGCTTAGGCTCAGTCTTTTGCTTGGGCTTACGTTCAGGATTAGTTTTGCTTAGGCTTAGGTTTTGCTTAGGCTTAGGTTTTGCTTAGGCTTAGGCTTAGATTTTGCTTAGGCTTAGACTTAGAAAAAATCTTTCTAAAGCGCTTTCTAAGCTAAAAATTTTTCTAAGGTTTGTCCACTAGACGCCACGCCCACTCACTTTGGCGACAAAAAAATGTTTGGAAGCCAGACTACCAGACGGCGCCACCATTCTCCCGCCAAATCCTTATTCTTGTCATCTATACAATAGAAAACCCCAAGCATATTTATCCCGCATAATGATTACCGCATTGCATAATTAGCTCCATTTGTTATGTAAATGCTTTAATATTACTTGTATATTGTTTTACTATTGTTTGCAAACGCATTTTTCATTTCGGCTCTAAAGTCCCTGCTGCGGCTCTAAAGTCCCCAGGTCCGGCTCTAAAGTTCCGGCTCTAAAGTCCCTCGGCTCTAAAGTCCCCAAAACCCTTCAAGTATAACCAATATCAAGTGGTCACCGGAAAGAAAATACAAGATGAACTACTTTAAACATGAACGAACTACTATTTTAAAACCGTTATTTTTCAAAAACAACCCATTAAATTAAAAAAGTTTTTTTAATAAATCTTAGAGAAAATAATAAATTTAAATAAATTATCGTGATAAAACTCATAAGCAAGCTGAATCGTGGACTATAGACTTTAGTTTTCCGGCATTCTTCAAGAACAACCCCTTCCGGTGATCACCGGAAAGATGGACTACTTTAAACACAAACGAACTACTAGTTAGAAGATAGAAGATTTTATTTCTAGCATAAGAAAACAAAAAGAACAGTTAGTGTAAAATATAAAAATGCAACCCAGTTAGGTTACAAATTACAAAAACACAATAAAATACAAAAGAAGAATAATCACTACAGAAGTCCTGGCTTGCTAGAAATTAATGACTAAAGGCTTGTCGTAAACTTGTCCTAACAAAGCTCTTCATTTAGTCATTTCACTACCAAGAAGATTTTTGGGAGGTTTATAATCTTAGAGATTTTTTGAACTGAGATAATGATTTGGCGCTTACTTGGCTGTTATTTAACGAGTTCCATTTCTGGGGGACTCTATTAAAGAAATTAAACTTTCTACAATTAACACGAGTATGTTGGATTTTTATTCTTTTTGAATGACCTCTTGTATAATTTGTATTAAATACAAAGTATTTGTTGTGATTTAAGTTTACAAGACCATTAATGATTTTATATGTTTTAATCATATCTGTTATTTCTCTACGTTTTTTCAAAGTTTCAATACCAAGTACACGCAGTCTGCTTTCATAGTCAGTACTCAGTATCTTTTAAGTTATATATTTTAAAAACTCTTTTTGTAAATGATCTTTGCACTTTTTCCAGTAAACATTTATCCTTCACCATATAAGGGTTCCACACAGCACTTCCATATTCCACAGTTGGGCGTACAAAGCTCTTATATGCAGAAAGATAATTTTTAATGGATTTTGATTTAAAACATCTAAAAATTAAGTTGGATGTTTTCATCGCTTTTGCAGCTATTTTTTGACAGTGATATGAAAACTTTAAGTCTTTACTCATATAAATTCCTAAGTCTTTAATTAGATTAGTTGTAGGTAATTTCTTGTTATTTAAGTAATAATCCATCTGATTTTCAATATTTAAACAGTTAATATGTAAAACTTCACACTTATTCTCTGATAAACTAAGTTGCCAATTATTTGCCTATTTATCTATTCTATTCAGATCATCTTGTAATTTCTCTCTATTGTCATTTTCTTCTGAAAAACTTGTGTAGACTTTTGCACTATCTGATAAAAATCTGATTTCAGAATATTGAACGCAGTCCACAATATCATTTATGTAAACTAAAAACAAAAATGGTCCAAAACTAAACCCTGTGGTATCAAGCTAGTGTCTTTATATGCTGATGAAATAGAATCATTAATTACAATTTTCATTTCTCTATTTGTTAAAAAAGCTTCCAACCATTTTAAAAGCTCGCCAGATACCCCATATCTACTCAGTTTATACAAAAGCTTTTGATGTGACACAGTACGAAAGGCCTTTGCAAAATCTAAATAAAAAACATCAATAGATTTTTTATCATTAACTGCCAAAGTCCAATCATTATAAGAATCTAGGAGTTGTGTAATTGTTGAGCTTTTATCTTTAAAACCATGCTGAAGATGAGATAATATTGTAGCAAAAAAGATAGAAAGCTCAAATTTTACAATTTGCTCCATTATTTTGCAAGAAAAACAAGTAAGTGAAATAGGACGATAATTTTATTTTTGACATTTACAACATTTTTTGTGTACAGGAGTAGTTAACGCCATTTTCCATTCATAAGGTGAATTTTCCATTCATCGGATGAAACAAGCCAAGACGCAACGGAAGCTTTCCACATTGGCAGTAATAGCTGGTCTTGAAGAATCTAACAACCATTTAGAAGATCAGCGCAAAGTTACTGCCATTGTGGAGGAGACCATCAACACCGACGGAGAACTGAACAACCCTGTTGAGGACTGTTTTGTATCGGTAAAAAGGAGACTTTGAGGCCCAGACTTCTGAAAGTAAAATTTCTCAATAATGCCATATGGAATAAGTTTGCTCGCTCAAATGGGAAGCTGACAAAATCCGATCAGTTTGGTCATGTGTATGTAAGGCCATCTCTAACCAGCGAACAGCGTCAAGATCAAGTTGTACAAGTTAACTACTCCTGTACACAAAAAATGTTGTAAATGTCAAAAAGAAAATTATCGTCCTATTTCACTTACTTGTTTTTCTTGCAAAATAATGGAGCAAATTGTAAAATTTGAGCTTTCTATCTTTTTTGCTACAATATTATCTCATCTTCAGCATGGTTTTAAAGATAAAAGCTCAACAATTACACAACTCCTAGATTCTTATAATGATTGGACTTTGGCAGTTAATGATAAAAAATCTATTGATGTTTTTTATTTAGATTTTGCAAAGGCTTTTGGTACTGTATCACATCAAAAGCTTTTGTATAAACTGAGTAAATATGGGGTATCTGGCAAGCTTTTAAAATGGTTGGAAGCTTTTTTAACAAATAGAGAAACGAAAATTGTAATTAATGATTCTATTTCATCAGCATATAAAGTCACTAGCTCGGTACCACAGGGTTCAGTTTTGGGACCATTTTTATTTTTAGTTTACATAAATGATATTAAGGACTGCGTTCAAAATTCTGAAATAAGACTGTTTGCAAAGTCAGATAGATGAAAATCAGATAGATTCTGATTTTCAGCGCGCTAGTAGTAATTTTAAGCGTGCTGAAAAATCTGAAACTCTATCATGATAAAGTTTAGCTTGATTTTTAGGTTTTGCTTAGGCTTAGGAAATGCAAGCGTTTAAAACTGTTTAGCTGACTAAAAAAAGGCGTTTTTGCTTAGTTTAACCGTGTTTAAAAAATGATTTTTCAGCGCGCTGAAAAATTAGCGCGCTGATAATTAGAAACTGCCTCAGAATCTGCCTACTTGAAGGCTAACGCTGTTTCACGCGACAAAATTTCACTCGACTTTTCGGTCGAAAGTTAAGCCTGCAAATCCTAAGCCTAAGCAAAGCCTGAAAAACAACCTAAACTTTATCAAAAAGCTGCGCTGAAAAAGTTTAGGTTTTTTTTAGGTTTCGCTTAGGCTTAGGAACACATAAACATAAGTTTAAAAAAAAGCTGTCGAGTGAAATTTGTCGAGTGAATCAGAGTTTGCTACTTGAAGAATTCCGTTTTTGTTTGTGTTGTGTCCGAAAGAAATACATTCTGCATAATAACTTCGGAAAGAATCTCTTCTGCAATAATAACTTTTTCAAAAATACATTCCAGTATAATATTTTCGGAAAAAATAACTTCTCGCCGTGCGTAGCAGAAGATATTATACTGGAAGGTATTCTTTCCGCCCTCCTAACGCTAAACGTCGAATGGTAACGGGCCAGAAAAGCTAAGGGACGTTAGAGCTGGGTACTAAAGAGCCGGAAAAAAAGGGACCTAAGAGCCAAGCAGCGGGAACGAAAGGGACAAAAAGCCAAGTGGGAGATAATCACGAAAAATACTAAAGAGCCAAGGGTACAAAGAGCCACGCTTAGGGGGCTGATTTTTTTGAGACTAAAGAGCAACAAAAAAGGGACCTTAGAGGCTTTAAATGCGTTTCGTTTTTTAGTTACGTTATGTTTTGACTTTGAGTTCGCGATTAGATATTGGCTTTTTTCATTTTACATTTTTGGCTTTAAAACTTTTAATTTTTTCGTTTTTTTTAGCTTTGACTTAAGTAAGGGTTTTTGCGATTTTAAACTTTCGGTAGTTTCTCACTTCTTACAAAAGATATTGTCTTTTTTCCATTTTACACACTTTTGGCTTTTAAACTTTTATTTTTTCAGCTCATTTTTTAGCTTTGACTTAGGAAAAGGTTTTGGCAATTTTTAAATTTCGGTAGGTTCTCACTTTTTACAAAAGCTTTTTAGTCTGTCTTGATGATTATTAAACAAAATAATATTTGTAATTATGGCAAAAAAAAACGGAAATATTTAATAAATAACAGTTTCTTTTTCCGGCTGCAAGTTTCCTAAGTTACTCAGTTTTGTCTCCATTTTGCCTCGGTTTTAAAATTTTCAAGTCTCTTCGTATCAACACCCTAAAATTTTGTTTTTGTGAGTTTATTATTATAATTTTATAAAATGAACTCCGATTTAATTAAAGAATAATTATAAACATATTTTTTTAACATTTGAAAAATCTGTTTATTTTTGTTAATACCTTCATTATAAATATTAATGACATATTTATTATATAAATATTATAGGTTCTAACCTAAAAAACCAAAGCTTTATTTTAGGTGACCAGAATGGATTTTTATTTAGCAGACAATTTGCAATTTATAGCAAAGTGTTGAATATACAATATAAATGTTTTGGACGGTCGCAAAATTGTTTTTTTAGAGTTTTGGTTTAATAAATTGATGTGTTTTTATGAAATGTTCATTATAATATGTTTTTATCCACCGATAATACTTTTATTGACCACACAAAATAAATGTCCTTCGACAACCGCAGAATTATGTATTACTTTTAACATTTTTGTTTAAACAAAATAGAAGTGCTGTTACGAGAAGCCGATTTTAAAATACTGTCGTATGTATCCCTTGGTATTACTGATTTACCAAATGTTACCACAAATTTTTGTAATTTTTTAGTCTGTTTCGAATATTAAAAAAAACTTTATTGGCTATTTTGTGTTGTATAAGTCCTTACGAACGCGCCTAATATAATTGTTTTTGTTGAAAACATTTTTTTAAATTTTTTTTTGTTATAGTGATTTGTAAATTAAATAAATTTAACTTTAACTCGAGATAATTTAACTCTAGAATACAAAATTAAGAAATATATGTCCCAAACTTCTCCTAATCTCTTCTTTGGTCAAAGTTTAAACTGTTAAATAGCCCATTTTGTCCATCGGTCGTCAAGAAATACCTGGAGGAATATACGAAGACAGAGAGAAAAATTGATTAATTAGAATTAAGTTTGTTAATTCCGAGGTATAAAAAAATATTTTATCACAAAAAATTACAAACATATTTTAAGGTTAAAACTTTCTAATTTTTTTTTAAAAGTAGTCTACTAACGGTTTTTTACTTTTTGGCTCTTTGGTCCCTTTTAGGGCTGGTTCATACTTATGACAAAACGCCCTTCGGACAAAGTCCAAAGGACTTTCATCCTTTGGACTTTGTCCAAAGTACAAAATTTAAAGGGAAAATCCAAAGGGAAAAGTCCAAAGGGAAAAGTTTAAAGGACAAAATCCAAAGGACAACGTATTCATACTTTTGTCCTTTGGACTTTTCCCTTTGGATTTTGTCCTTTGGACTTTGTCCAAAGGACAAATTCTAAGTAGCGTTCATACTTCGTCCAAAGAAAAAAGTCCAAAGGACGTTTTGGCTTTTATAAAATTGTCCTTTGGACAAAGTCCAAAGGACGTTTTGTCATAAGTATGAACCAGCCCTTACTCGTCGATTACGCATGTAAAGGTTATTTGTGAACAGGTCCGCTCTCATTTGGCTCTTAGGTCCCTATGTGCCTTCCTTTCGGGCTCTTCAGACCCCTATTTTGGCTCTTTAGTACCCAGCTCAAAGGTCCCGCCATTTCTTTCCCCTCATCTCTTTGCTTTTCTCCATTGGCTCTAAGGTGACATTTTTGTGGCTCTTTGGTCCCAAAAAGTGCGGCTCTTAGGTCCCTTTTTCCCGGCTCTTTAATACTCGTGGCTTTTTCGTCTCCAAATCCGTCGGATGAATAAACCGACGGGTAAGACGCGCAGCTGAATGGAAATAAACAAATCTTATAATTTAAAACATTACGTACAAAGTATTGATAAAAAAAATATTAACATTTTTTAAAGGAAGCATTTAATAATATTTAATAATGTATCGTAATAGAATTTAGCTTGATTTTTAGGGTTTGCTTAGGCTTAGGAATAATAAATTTAATTAAAACTAAATTTTGATTTATTTTATAAAGCATTTTAGACTACCTGCGAATAGTTTTGTACTGATTTTTCACAACCATAAAGCTTACGCAGTGGAATTAAAATACACAAATCGTATTATTTAAAACATTACAAACTATTGATAACAAAAATCGGATTTTTTTAGGAGAGCATTATTAACAAAATTCAGCTCAATACAATTTAGATTGATTTTAAGGTTTTGCTTAGGCTTAGGAAAAATAAATTTAATTAATACCAAGTTTTAATTTGGTTTTCAATCCTTTTACCTAGTATGATTTTGTACTTTGAGTTTTTAAAAGCATAAAGTTTTTAATTTGTCGATAAGCGACTAATATCACTTGTAGAATTTAACGGACCAGCGTATTATTTAATTTAGTAATTTATATTCAAAGCGCAGTGTATTAATTCACCAATTTAGCTCAATTTTAAATTTATACTTGGAATTTTGTAAAAAAAACCTTAAAATGACAAATCAACGCTGTGCACATAGAAACACGCTGATTTTTATGCATAAGACTTTATCCAAACATTATTATTTTGAAAATATTTAGATTAAATTAAATGACAAATTTTATTACTTTGTTTTTGGTTTTTAAAATCGCAATAGTTGACAATGTTTTAAATTATAAGATTGCTTTATTTTAATTTCGCTGCGCGTCTCTCTCGTCGATTTATTTCCTGAACGGCAGAAAGAATACCTTCCATTCCAGCATAATATCTTTCGCGACGCACGGCGAGAAGTTATTTTTTCCGAAGATATTTTACTGGAATGTATTTTTGCAAAAGTTATTATTACAGAAGAAACTCTTTCCGAAGATATTATGCAGAATGTATTTTTTCCTGGAGTTTACTCCGATTCTAGGAAATTTGAACGCCAGCACTTGATCGCCGAGCATTAGACCGCCGAGCATTAGACCGCCGCAGTACGCGTTGCTTTAAAACAGACGTTAAAGCCCGGTTCACACTGAGGTGGCAATGCCACCGGTGGCATTGCCACCGCTGTTGTGTTCAACATTAAAAATGTGACGTGTTCACACTGAGGTGGCAATGCCACCGCGAGGTGGCATTGCCTCCGCTGTTGTGTTGTGTTGTGTTGAGGTGGCATTCACAACTCCGTCACCGGTGGCAGCTCTTTCAAAAAAAAAACACATGGGAACGCGCGCATTGTTAAAAAAAGTAATGAAAAATATTACGGTTTTTACATTGTATAAGCAAAACCAGCAAACAATATTGCGGTGTAAATAGAAAAACTGGTGAAAACCAAACAAAAACAAATGATCTTTGAAAAAAAAATTAAAATAGTTTTTACAAATTTTAAACACACATACATACATAGATAGCATGGAAAAGTGCTTGAATATAAGTTTGCAATTTTTATGCATTAATAAACGATTTGCAGTTTTTTCTGCTGCACAGTTTTTAATATAATCTATTGCACCGCCATTTTAGGTTAAAAAAGTATTAAAAAATCTAAAAACAGGGTTATTAAAAAATCCTATATTAATTAAAAAGAAAACTTTTAAGTTTGTTAATGTTTCTTCGACCACAATACTTTTCAGAAATAAAACTAAAAAATATGGCTACTGATTGGGATGAACTTCTAATCAAGTTCGGAACCGTCCGGTATGTTATTACAAGCGAGAAAAAACCTACATGTGCAGAATTATTTATTTTAGCATCTTTACAGGTTACATCAAAAATTACGGTAAAAAAATCTTTATTTAATGCGTTTTTAATAAATTCGTATTTTTTGTTATCATTGCATACATAAGGGTTCTCTCTCTCCCTCACCCGTTTTTTCCTATTATATTTTCCATGTTCTGAGCCGTGAAAAGTGACTATGTCTGCTCCGGCTCATAACATGGCTTGTCTTCCTCTCTCTTTTTTTTTAGTTTTTTGGCGTTCTAAAATTGTTATCCATAACTTTCAGCTCAAAATTTTTACTTTTCAGTTCTAACTTTGCTTCTATACAAAAAGCAGGTTCTTTCTTTACCAGATTTAAGCCCCTTTTAGTCTAATGGCGTCTGAATTTTTTGCATTTCTCAGCCATTTAATTTTTATTTTAGGGTATGAAAGTGATACTTGAACTGAAAAGGACGTTTATTGAAACAGAAAGCTTCATGGTATTGGGAATGCTTTCACAGCGTTAAAGTTCCGACTCTCGAGACAATATTTTTATATTTTTTATTTATATTGAAGTTTTGGCTACAGGTAAAAAAATTTTAATTTTAATTTAAATTTTTATTTAAAATATTGTATTGGAAGATGGTAATATTACAGCTAGTAATTCTGCACCATGTTAATTTTACTTTTGTTACGCACTAAAACTAATTTATTAATTAAGTATGACCAGGTAATATTTCTTTTAGTACGCTAGTTTTTGTAAGATACATGCCGTATAAATCGTGGTTAAGTTCGTTAACAAAATAATGTTACCACGATAACAGTAATAATTTGTTTTTTATTTTCGCACTAAGTCTTTCAGACTTTTCAACTAAAAACTATTTTTTTCATGCAACGTTCTCAAACTAAAAACGATTTTGCTGTTCGCGGTGCGGCTGCCTGTCTGGGCACGGCGGATGGATCTAATGCTACTAGCAGGCCCACTGGACACGTCGATGTGCCACCCCGGCTCAATCAATTATAATCACACCATCTTCCAATACAAAGGTTAAATACCTAGCAGTAGATCCAATTGATAAAAATAACTTAGTTATAACAAACTACCCACTAAATAAGATTTGTCAACCCGACAATGCGGTAGTGTTGTGATTACTGATTTTAGTCATTTAACTTCTTTAACTTCTTTAACTACCATGATTTTGGCTAACTACTTAACTTCCTACTTTCTTTTTTAAAGTAGTTAACTACCTACTTAGCGGCCTACTTTCAAAAAATAAAGTCGTTAATACAAGTAGTTAACAAAGTAGTTACAAAGTAGGCGGAGAGTAGTTAGCGAAGTAGGCGGAGAGTAGTTATTAGTGAGAATTAGACAGTCAAATAGTTAGTGTCTTTAAACAAACAATATCTGCGGGACGCATATATTACAAAAAAAAACTCAGCTGTTTGAAACAAAATGAGACAGCATGTATATATCCACGGTAATAAAAAATTTAAAAAAATTGTACCCATTTACTTGACATATTAAATAAAATTATTAGATGGTTTAATACAACCTAAAAAGGACAGACATACATATAGCTCAAGTTTTTGGTTCTCAAAAATTGACCGTGTAAAATAATTTTGCATTAAAAAGGAGACCTATAACAAAAGCCTGTTTTGTCCCTTGTTTGGACAGGCTGGACAAATATGAGGAGAAGTTGGGACTTCTTCAGCAAACGTTTCCCGTCATATTTTTACAACATGCATATTTAAAAAATTAATGTTTAGAAAAATTATACATTGTATCGTTTGTTAATTTTGTGTCATTTTGTATATCTTTGATATATATTATTTATAAGGGAAGAGTTTTATTACCTGATCTGGCGGGGTGTCCATGTTTCTTTTTGCAATTTCTCTGTGTCACCGCACTATGACTTCAATTTTATTTAACAGTTATTGTTTTTAAGAGGTAGTCAAGAGCACATTATTAACTTAATTTATATAGCGAAACTTTTAATTTTCACATGAACCCACCTGGAAATCGATATAATCCAAAACATTGATAATAAGGCTATAATCATTGTTAAGGTCCATCAAAGTGGTGGAAGCCCAGTCCAACACAAAGCAAGACATCTTGTATGTATATATATATATATGGTAATGTACCCATATTTATAGTTTTAGTCCATCAAAATGGTGAAAGCCCAGTCAATAACAAAGTGTTGTTTAGTTTTTATTAGTAGAAATCCGTTTGCTGTGTTACTTTGTGTTCTCACATGACTCCACCTGGAAGTTGATTTATTCCCCAACTTTACATAAAGCTGTACGCCATATTTAAAGTTGAAGTCCATCAAAATGGTGGAAGCCCAGTCCAACGCAAAATAACACATCGTATAGTAAAATATGAAACTGAGGTATAACAACTTTGAATTCCCACATGACCCCAGCTGGTTTCTGATTTGACCAGAATTATAAGAAGTAAAAGCTATAATGCTTCTACTCCCAAAATTTAGTTAGTCAGAATGGTGGAAGCCCAGTCCAAGTCAAAGTCGATTTATAAGAGCAACACTTTGAAATTTCACATGACTTCACCTAGGAATTGACTTAATCCAAAACCTACCAAAATTAATGTTTAGAAAAATTATACATTGTATCGTTTGTTAATTTTGTGTCATTTTGTATATCTTTGATATATATTATTTATAAGGGAAGTGTTTTATTACCTGATCTGGCGGGGTGTCCATGTTTCTTTTTGCAATTTCTCTGTGTCACCGCACTATGACTTCAATTTTATTTAACAGTTATTGTTTTTAAGAGGTAGTCAAGAGCACATTATTAACTTAATTTATATAGCGAAACTTTGAATTTTCACATGAACCCACCTGGAAATCGATATAATCCAAAACATTGATAATAAGGCTATAATCATTGTTAAGGTCCAGCAAAGTGGTGGAAGCCCAGTCCAACACAAAGTAAGACATCTTATATGTATATATATATATA
>JASAMX010026048.1:0-13838 GCA_030248175.1 Microlaimidae sp. YZB2_3
TATTATGAGAAAGTTTCTTAACTTTCAATGTTTATGAAATTATTGTTTAATAAACTCAACATTCCCGATTTTATCCATAAATGTAAGTTTTTTTGTGTTTTGTTATTTAAAAAAACATATATCTGTTTAAAGAACCACATCTTGTATTTTGATGCAAGATGTCACTGCTTCTTTTTCATTCGTATTTTTGGATAAAAAATTGATATAGCAAACTTGCGCATTTTTCTTTCCAACAAATTTTTTCATCGCCCTTTTTTAGTTTTTTTTCTGTATCACTAAAATCAACAGTTGTGTAATGGACATAAAAATATAAAATTCATTTGTGCCCAACTGAACAAATTAAATGTACTAAAAGCGAAATTTCTGGGAATTTATGAAATAAGACTTTTTTTCGTGAGTTCTAAAATTTAAGTGTTTTTTTTATATTTTTACATTTTTAAAGATATCATCTTCCAATGATTGTAACAACTTACAACCAATCTTTTGTGCACCAGTTTTAATATGTGAGTTTTAAAATTTCTAAGACTTAGAATTGTCAGCCTTTTTCCAAGAGTTATGTAAAATATCATTAAAAATTTTTAAAACTTATCTTCAGAGAATCATATTATTAACATCAATAATTAGAATAATATTGTTTTTATAGGTAAAAAATGCAAATTACATTTTGCTTAAATTGTATAGTCAAACCCAAATATGAAAATGCGGACTTAAAATTCCATAAATCCATCACAATCACTTACTGATTTTCGCATGAACAATTTATCCTACCAATAAATGCTTCGTGTTTTAAAGCGTCGCAGCTATTTCTAAAGACCTTCTGTTTAAAAAATATGATTGGATGTTTGTTTTTTTTTTCTAATTATATCTTATTGAAATTTTATTTAAGTATCATGCCAATTAAAAGTGTTTTAGTCGTTTCATAGCGATAATCTTTAGAAATTTTTTTGAACATTTATTTTTGGAATAAAATTTACAAACTTTATGGGACAAAATTAAGTTTCTGGTTTTGAAGTTTTGTGTTTTTTTAGGTGAAAATACTACGCCTATACACTAAACCCTTTATTCTGCTCACCTATGTCACTTTTATTTGGATTTAAAAACTATAATTTAGCATTTTCTACAGAAATCATAAATACTATTTAAATGTACAGCATTACCAAAATAAGTTTTGCTGTAATGTGAGTTGTTGTATATAACTACATAAAAGGCTGCTATAACATAAAGCATGCCTCTAATTTCATTTGAATTTTAAATGGTTTTAAAGTAAAAAAAGGCTCATCATTAAAGACTGATTAGCTCCAGTTTTAGACCTATACAGCGCGACTGTGGGAACTCAAATGTTTGAGATCTAAAAACTTTTATGCTAAGTTTACTTCGAGTAAATCCCATAATATAATTAAAACATTTTAAATATTTTAAAACTGTAAAAAATGCGAGTAAAATACCGAATAAACGTAAGCTTTAATTTATTCAGCATTTGAACTCTGTTAAGTATTAAATTCCTAGAGCATAATATTCGCGACATTTGCAAAGCTCCGGAGCATAACATAACATCATTTTGTGTAAACCTAAAAAATGTGAGTTATTCGGTAGTAGTTGTGGTTTCGAAATTTTCCGTATTTCTACACCCATAAAACTGTCGCTTCTCGTTGTAGGAACACCGCTTAACAACATATTTTAAAAACCATATTAACAATCCCGCGGCCGTCGCCAATGGCGCTATCAATCTGTACCTCGTTATTTGTATAGCTATAAATTCGGTTATCCCCAATTTTAACGATTCGTTAAAGTTGCTCTCCGGCCGGCTTTGCCGAGCTCCGGAAAGATTTATGGCTGATATTATCGGGTTAGCGCAGTCGGTTACCACCCGTCCCTTCCGTTGAAAATTAACTCCGACCCTGCTTTCTGTCCGCTATTGAGAGCCGGCTAACTAACTTGTTATATTATATTTCCGGTTTTTATAGAGACGGATTTCCCCACCCCGTTTACGGCCAGAATTTTTCGTCCCAGCCGTTCGTTTAACGAACCCCAGTGTTCCTACCCCCGAACGTTTAAGAAAAAAAAACGCCGTAATCCACTGACGAGTCGGTGGAAAGAAATAACGCCGACCCAAAAGAAAAACGTAGGTGTTACCCGCACGTTTGAAAACAAAACTATCTATAGGTCTTACAAAAGGCTAGAAAGTTCGTTCACAATCAAAAATTGTTGAATTTTTTAGACAATATGGAGTGAACTGTCACTAAGAAAGTCAAATGCGAATTTAGAATAATTATTATTTGGACTAAAACTTTTTGAATAAAGATTTATATTTTTTAAAACTGCACTTTAAAACATATTATTAGGAAAATAAAAGGCGCGGTCAAAAATTCAAAGTTTGCATTCAATCTATACGTTTATTCATCCATTTTTTCAAGGTTGGTACCATCTTCTGTAATTTTTAGAATTGTTTAGCATTGTTACGTTTTCTAAAGTTTTATACAACTGTTTTATTATACAAAAAGTTAATAGGGGATTATTTTCCTAATAATAGTTATTGAAGCAGGAATAAACGAAAAATCTGAAAGGAACAAAAAAAAATGTTGGCTTTGTGGGCCTGACATTCATACCTATGCAGTATATCCTACACTATTCCCGAAATATATTGAAGAGGGATATAATAAAAAGATAATTTTAAAAATACGGTATAAACCTTTGAATAGCTTTTTATTAATTAGCTTAAAATAGGATAATTTAGCTCAAAATATCAAAAACTTTAAAATGAGAAAAATAAATTATCACATTTTTAAGTTTTGATAAGGGAAAATCGAAAAAAGAAAGGTAACTGGGCAATTATTTAGACCGTGCAAAATCTAGATTCATTTTATGTTATAAGAAATTATATAAAAAAAGATTACTTTTGTTAATTATAATTGACTCTGCGAAAATAAACAAAAAGTTTTACTACTACGTTAGACAAAGCATATTATGATCCATTTTTTGTTAAGTTTTTTATATTTTATAAGATCATAAGCTAACAATAGAATTAATACATTAAATATTATTTTGAAAATATTGTATTTCATTTGGCGAGTTTAACGTGTTAAAGTCTGCCATTTTTATTAAACAAAAAACTGTAAATACTGAGTTTCAGCCAGCTTGGTAGACCAATAAACCAAGGGTTTTTATTTAATGGTGGTTCCCACTTGCGTTTTTTTTTTGAAAACTTTTCTAAAAACAAGCGAAATCAGAGGGCGTAAAGCTGCATTAAAAAACCGGAAATACGATGCGTACAGACAAATATTGCAATTTACCCAATAACTAAGGGAATAAGTGAGTTAAATAATATGCAGATTAAACATCTGCATATCGATACTAATCGTATTTGTTTGTGTTGCCTAAAATATTTATAAGTCTAGATGTGTAGATTAAGCATTAGTACTTTTGAAATAAAGTTTGTCAAACAGTTTGATCTGCCTTTAATTGTTTTGTTTGTTTTTTAATAAACAAAAGAATTGTTAACATTGTGACATCGATAATATTTTAAATAAGCTTAAAAATATTTTCCTCGTCGGCTTTATACCAGCATTCAGTTTTATATTACACAAATTTTTATTTAGTCTCTAACTCAAACCTGCTAGAAAAAAATACAGCGTCGTTATTTAATTATTGTGCATAAAAAATAATAAAAACAATTATCTTGAATTTTATGGTCTTCTTCCCGTCATGGAAGCTGGTACATCCAACCTGCGGCTAAATAGTTCCACCACCACCACTTGAATTAATTATTAAGCTTTTTATATTGTCTTCCCGCGGTAGAACAAGACTGGGGAATCAAGAGAGCAACACGGGCGGATTTTCGGAACACCTTTCTCCAGCAATTTACGCGTAAATAATAAATAAGAAAGGTTAATTGGGCCCTTCTTGTAGGGGGGCATGCCGTATGATTGACCGGAACTACCGTGGTCTGTCGCGGTCTGTTGTCGTTTGGAGGCGACAAAACGACTGACTTAGGGCAGGTGGATGGCAAATTAACCCGAAATAACTCCATTTGCCGCCGTTTAACCCTTTTTTCATAATTTCACAGCTTTTTTTGTCGGGGATTATAAATAGATAAAAAACTCTTTGTGTTGATAATTTCTAAATTAGTAATCCTCTTAAAAGTGTATATTAGTAATTTAATCCGTATATTAGTAATTTAATCCGTAACTCTATAAAGCATTTTTGTAATATAATTTACTGAATATTTAAAATGTAATGTAATTTTATGTTTCAATCTCTTTTTTGTAAAATATTTTTGAAATTTATTACATAGCCTTAAAATTAATCTAAAAATATAGTTAAAACAATTCAAAAACTAAAAAAAACTAGCTTTAAAAGCATTCCAAACTTTATATAAGCTTTATAAGCTTTATATATATATATATATATATAACTTAATTCTGATGTGGAGCTCCGGAGCTTCTTCCAATTCAAACAACCAAAGCATTATATTTCGAGGTAAGAACATAACTGAACTACAAATATTTATAGCTAGAATTAAAATTTCAATTTGACTAGGCAAAATTATAAGCCCTTTTAAAGTTTCTTGTTCAAAACAAAGCTTATTTTATTAAAGATTTTAAATATCCTTTAATCACGGTTTTAAATTGTATTAAATTTTTCTTTGCCAAATCAAAATACTTTCTGGTTAATACCCTCACGATATAAATTTAAATCTTTTTAAAAGTTACTTTTTCACGCCTGTGTGACATTTACATAACCGTTTTAAATGAAAACATATTAGTTAAGCGGTATAACGTAAATTTGGATTTAATTTGCACTAGAAAGTATAAAAGTTCATAGTATAATTTCATGTATAGCGTTCGATATGTTATATATTTTTTTTGTATAATAATTTGAATATACATTTTTTAACATTAATTTTCTGTTTATTCGCATAGCTTTGTAAATAAAACAATAAAATATATTCGATGTTTTTTTTCTTTATTTATAGATTAAAAGGGTTAAATTTATAAATGAAGTCTACAATTTAATTTGCAAATAACTTATTTTTTTCGTAATGTTTCTTGTTTCTATAATAAACTATAATTTACGTTTTACAACTAAAACATAAAATAGTGAATAAGGAACGCTATCTAGCTTGTGAATCACGTGGTTGGTATACTCAATTTAAACCCGCTAACAAAACATGTTTTTTTTTATTTATTTAAGGATTTTAAAAATGTATCGTAGTAAAGTTGTAGAAATCCAAGAATTTATTTCGGTAAAACATCATAAGAGGCGTCTTTGATATTGGAAGTTTCCCTCTGAAAAAAGCCGGGTCGAAACCGGTGCTAAGTCCTTTTGAATTTCCAACACGAAGGGATAAGACCGGGCAAATATTTGCACTAATGATCCCCCACATAAGGCTGTGTACCGCAAATAGCTCCATATACCGAAAAGACATGAATACGCGCTCTTGTTTGGGGTATAGATTTATCCCGGAATAACTATGCCTAAATTTAGCCGACGAGCAAACTTTGTTTAACTTCTTAAAAACCCCCGAATCGGCTGTAATTCCAAGGGCTATGGGCTCAAGAGAATACTGGTACCCGAGTCAGAAGGTCCCCGATGAAAGTTCATCAGCGAACCATTCGCCGACACCCCCTGAGAACCAACGGCCATTTATCCGCTGGACATAGTGACCGAAATTGAATTTACGGAATTCTAATTCATGCCAAACATTTACATTTTAAATCTTTTAAAAGTTTAAAACTTTTTTATTAGAAAATTAAAAAAAAACTCTATAGAATAGAACTGAAATGATTAAAAAATTCTTGATTAAAAATTTAACTTTTTTATACTTTTTATTAGAACTGGAATGTTTTGAGCTCTTTGATTTTTTTAACGCTAAATTTGAATTTTAATGCTAAATGTAAAAAAAAAACAACAAACTTTAAATGTTATTAAAAGAATAGCTTGTAAAACAGTTACAACAAAACTGTAAAATGAATTTTTACATTTTATATTTTTAAACCAATCCTATCTAAACGTATAATTAAATTATATTTATATCAGTAGATACAAGCAAAATGGAAATTTTACGTTAGGTTTGTTATTTGGATAAAAGAAATAATCTTTTAAATTATCCTATCTTCCAGAGAATTTATTTACATTTATTTTGGACCAAATGATTTGTGAGAGGTAATTCATCAAAGTTCAAAAAAGTATAAAAGACGGAAAAAGTTTAATCCATTGTCGTATAGTGTACGATATTAAAAGCTTTTTCTGGAAGAATCTTCCGCGGCTTTAATGGGCTTCTTGAGTGTGTTTTCTTCGGGGCCTTAAAAGGAAATCTTATGCAAATTGATTTTGACAATACTCTCCAGAAATGTATTAAATTTCGTGCTACAAACATATTAGCATTCTATAATTGCTTTAATCTCCTAATAATTAACAATATTATTTTCAAATCATCAATTTTTACCTGCAAACGTATTTTGAATTAAGTGTTATTGCCCTTAATTAAAAAAATAAACACGATGTATATTTGGTAGTGGGCAATTACTAAAATTATCGAAGATTGGCGCCGTTTTACGGCACTAATTATGGAAATTAAGAAGTTTTCACGTTATTGGGCGGAAAAAGTAGATGTATAAAAGATAGAATACTGTTCTAAAAATTCCCACAGCAAACCTAATTCAACTGATTGACAGAATCAATGAACTAAGAAAAAGATATTAGACATACATGAATCGAGACAAGCTTAACCGCTGATTAAACATTCTGTCGCATTAGAATAGCATGTTGCAACATTTTAATGCTCAAATTAAAAAGAACATCAATAATGGATTTAAAAATTATAGTTTTCAAAATATTAAAATAAAACTATATTTAAAAAAACAGTAACACCAAATAAGGCATTCTTTGTTTATCATTTTTCCAGCGTATCTGGTAGCCGTCAGTTTTTTTACGACAACGATTTTTTAACTTCGTATTCTGATTTTCTTTCAAATCTATGGTCCTTCAAACATTTCAAGACTTACAGAAACCTACAAAGTACCTGTTTTCAAAAAGTGTGGAGTCTTTTGGGCCGTTAGTATAGAAATATTGTAGCTGTAAAGTTTTTTCAGAAACTTGAAGCCGTGAAAAAAAATTGGAAACAAAAACAAACAAATGTTTTGAGTATATATTTAGGCTAAGATTTTAGCGATTTCAAATTTTCTGACCTACTAAATTAAAAAAAAATTGATATCGATCGGTTGTTTTGTATCCGTATTGGTTGACTAAGTTCCTCGATTTTATCTTCAATTTCCCCATTTTAGGCTGTAAGTTCTCTAGGCTCCCTGTTAGTCTTGTTATATTTAACAGCTAAGCTGCGCTATAAATAAATAATGGGTCACATTCATATTGAGTTTATACTAATTGTGACTTATTTTGGAAAAAAAACAACGAGTCATGTTCCAATCTTGAATTCGTCCCGTTCACCTTCCGAAATGACAGGTGAAATGTGCCGACCCAACACTGCGGTGACACAGCTGCGTTTTCCCACTCCAATATTTTTATATTTTAGTGGTTTTTCCCGGACTAGGGAGAAATTTTTTAATCTGCGGAGCTCCGGAGTTAGATTTATAATACTTAGCTAATATAATAGTAGGAGCAGTATTTTATATCAAAAATAAAGATCATTAGCTAATATAATAGTAGGAGCAGTATTTTATATAAAAAATAAAGATCATTAGAAAACAAAAATTTACAAATGCAGAAAAATAAATAAAATATTATGTTTTAAAGTTATATAAATAAGCTTTTGTTTATTTATTTAAACAAAAAACTCCAAAGCTCCGTTTTTTAAGTGTCTTCGGAACTCCGGAATCATTTATTTACAAAAGCACCACTATTGTTAACATATGCTATTGCCGACCCCTGAGCACTTTGCTTGCAATCTCACAGATCTGTTTTGGTGCCTTAAGTAGATCATCATTTACTAGGTCTTACAGCTTTTACTTTTCTCCGATCTATTAAAGGTACACTGTCGTAATATAAACTTGGTGTAGTATAAAGTTTAAATATTAAATCAATTAGGTCGTGGTCCTGGTTTGTCAGAATTATCACTGTTATTCAGGATTAACAAGCATGCATCCGTTTAATTAGATTTTATTTTTGAACTCTCGTTCATATCTGATTGCTGGGTTACATGGCATTAATCCTTGCTATCAGGTGCTCATTAAAAATCGAAATTGGATAAAAAACAATGAAGATAAAAAAAGTTTTACAATAGAAACTGAGTTGAACTGTTCGTGGGAAAAATATCGTTCAAAAACTATATTTACGATGTTCAAAAAGACCAAATTTCACGATATCTAAAGTTTATCAACGAAAACACCATTGTGAAATGTAGTTTTATCAGTCGCTAAAATACAAACAAATTTTATGACACAGCAAAAGAAAGCAAAAGCACAGAAAAACCTTAATAGTTTAATTCATAATTAATTGGAAATTTATATAAAAATTGTTAACTATGGTTGAATTATATGTGGCTGACCGCAAAAATCAAAATACAGACTTAACGCACACATTAAAATTGTGTGGTTATGACGTTTTTAAAAAAAACAAATAAGATTTTTTCATTCCACCTTTTTACAAAATAAACAAAAACTAACAACTTTAGCCCTTAAAAAATTTGTTGGGTTCCAAATTAAGTAATTTGATAAAAAAATTATTAAAATATTGGTTTTAATCTTTATTATTAAACCGCTTTCGTTAAAAATTTTATGTGGTTTTTATTGTTAAATATTCATTTAAATACTGAAATTATCGAGGTCAGCAAGATTTTATTTGCGTGTAGTTTCATAAACATCTAAAGAACCGGTTTTTTTTATAACCTTATATAAATTAGAATAATACATCAATATTAGTCATAAAATTATGTAATATTAGTTTCTTGCTAAATATTGCATTTAACATTTAGTTAATGGACCGAAATTACTTTGGTTACTTTATTAAAGCTTACCATTATACCATGTGTATAAAAAATAGTTGAATGCAGAGTTAATTTGCCAAAGATTGAGTTAGACAGAATAAATATCTGATATTTAACAAAGGTTTTGTTATAATTGCTGGGAAAATTTGTAAACTTAATTGTGTTGGAATTCCACGTTTTAATTGTTGGTTGCTTAGTTTAAAAAACTGGGCTCTCAATTGTCTCTATTACTTCGTATTCACAGCTGTAAAAAACAAAACAAAAATATAAGAAAAACACTAAAATCTTTTCATTCTTGATTAAAAAGTATTGTGGTAATTAGACACGTTAAAGTTTACAGTATTGGTATCACTATGTAAGGTGTGACATAACAAAACGGTCACAAAGCATTTGCGTTTTTTTAAAGCAAATATTTTTCTAAGTTTTCTTAACTATCTGAATTTCCTGGTTGACCCTGGCATAAAATATAGTATTGCGGATTTTATAAAATAAAAATAAAACATTTTTGACTTTATATTAATTTTTTTATATAAGAGCTGCGTGTTTAGAACGTATATAACTAAATGGGCAGTTTTTCATGTTGTTTGTACAATTTACTTTTGTAAACATAATTTCTCCGCGAAAATTAGGGCCACGTTTTCTGAAAAAAATGGAACAATATTTATTTTAAAATGCATCAAATTGCCATTAGTATGATGAAAAAAGAATAAACAAATTAACTTAAGAGTGTTTGATTTTTGAATTTAAGTAAAACTAACAAATTAGGTTTCAAAACGAGTTCGTTTAACAACTGTTCCAAAACGATAGTAGGCTCGATTAATTTAAAGATTTATGATATAATAAACTTTAACCTTCCTTTGCCACAGGCAATTGGTTTGGAACCCTGCGGTTCTATTCTCGATTGGAATTGTAAAAGTTTTAACGCTTTTTGTGAAAGTGTTAAATATTTATGAGCCACAACTGTAAATTTATCCAACGGTTTAAAAAGTTAAATTAAACTTTATGCCGAAAAACATTCTTACATGCAACAAAAAAGATTCCTACCGTTTGTTGGGCGTTTAAAATCTGATTTCACCAAAATAAAAACGTGCAAGTTTAAAGACATTATACTTATAAGTTAAACAATGTTAAATCGAGGAAAAATTAACTACAAAATATATTTTATCGTGTACCACAAACTATTTAAGAAGCTTAAAAATCTCGGTAAAGTTTTTTTGCACTAAAATTTATTTGAATACTAATTTTATTTATTGACCTGATATTAAACGGAATAAAGCGCGATTTGTGACTATATAACAGGGATTGCGTAATTTTTCCCAGATGACCCCTGACCTCGCTGTTTATACACCCGTCAGGATAGAGTTAAGTGAGGGGTCGATTACCTCTATGTCTCAATTATACGTTTTTGTGAAGAAGACCACATGTTTTTGTTCAGGTGCAGAAGTCTTCTTTTATTCTTTTTATAGCTCGGAGGTTAAAAAATGACACATAAAGTAAAAATGGAACCTGTAGTATAAATTGCGCAAGTAGAGGGTGTTTGTATACGCTTTTTGGTTCAAATTTGTAATACTTAATTTTAATATTCAATTTGAGTAAAAAATATTATGTTGCTTAAACAAAGATACAAAATAATAAAATGGATCTTTGGAATATAACCAGCTTAAGTTTTTTAACATATCTAATTCTTGGCACAAAAAACAATATATGAATAAGCATTTTTATGAAAACCCGAACATAAATGGGCTTAGTCTGTTGCTTTGATCAAATCATTAAAATGTAAGTGTTTACCTTTTAACCGACAAATTTTAGTGTGAAAATTATTGATGTTCAAAGCCTTCAATATCATGTTCTGGAGTTCCGACCAGTTAAAACAAAGAAAGCTCCGAAGCTCCACACCATAAGTTATTACGAGCTTATTGAAGCTTAGAATATGTTTTTAAAAAAATCTAACCGTATATTTCTCGACTATTTTTATGGTTTTAACAAATAAATTTTAAAACAAATTTAGTTTTAAAACATATTTGACAAAATAATGGCATCACACCTTATAATTATTAAAAATATTAGTATTACAAATAAGATAGAATTTCGAGGCTCCGGTTGTTTCAGCTCCAAAAAGGGGAAAGTTAGAACTCAGGAAAACATTACTAATAAGCATGTATTTTTGTGCCACGTAATTTTAGGTTTTATGGCAAAAAATTTATTCTGTTCTATCCTATTCTGTAGTATATGTTAAAAAACATTGGGATCATTACTGGAGCGAGTATTGAATCCATCATTTTTTTAAAGCAAAAAACTTAAAAGCAGTAGACATGTTCAAAAGTATTTAATGGTTTAAATTTTAGCAGAATCTTTAAAAGTTAAAAAATTACAATTATTTTTATGTCAAAAACCAAACTAAAGTCAGACCAAAAAATGAACACTTTTAAACTAAAGGCTTCAGAGTGCTTCACCGACTGTAAGATACAATTTATTACCAAAGGCGCTTAAAATTTTTAGCATAAGCTCAAATCAAACAGAGACCCTGAATTATTTTTGAAACACTAATTTATATAGTGGGATGGGCCAGGCTACATATGATTAACAATCTGTAAATAAACAAGAACATATAGCACATCTTTAGTTTAAACTAATAAAACATTACATTTCAAAATAAAACATTACATTAAAATATTTTGCAGGATTTATATTTTTCAAATATGAATTTATAGTTTTGTTTGTACTGAGGAAAAATATAGGTTCCAACTAAGCACAAATTAGGAAACTTATTTCAGTATTTCTCCTAAACTAATAAAATTGTTAATTTTAAAATTTTTTTAATTATTCCATTAAAACCACTAAAAGTGCGTTTTCTGTCAGGGAATTTTACAACTATCGTCAAAACTTCTAACAGAAATTGTTTTTTACTAATCCTGCTTCGTACGAAAAAATTCGTAAAGTAACAGCTGTTTTATATTATTTGTCTTAAAGCGTTTGGTTATCCGAATTCGAAAAAAAAACTTTCTGTTGGTGTTTTATTACGATTAGATTTGACTTTTTTTTTAAGAAAAACTTTTGGTGTCGGGATCTTGTTCATTTAGGGTAGCTGACTTAATTTCGTCCACCTTTATTTATTTTTTTGAATAAGTTTTTTCTGGTTTTTCCAATCAACCCAAGATTTGGTCTAAAAATCAAGCGACAACTATTTTTGTTATTCCAGTGCAAAATTTTAAAATTTCTGTTACACTTAAAAATCAGTGGAGGTTTAAAGTTTTTTTTATAGTGGCCGAAATTAAGGAGCGAGCCAATAATTTCCGCCACCTAGAAAAAACTGGTTATAGCTATTGCCAAAACGAAGAATAAAACTTTTTAAAGGTAGCAAATTTATCCTTAGGTATTGTTCTGGGTACATATAACTTAATTTTTCTCGGTTGCAAACCTTAATAGTTATTACCAAGACTTTAAATAATTATGCCAAAACCTTAACAAAACAAGTTTTAATAACCAGTATTTTTTGTTGAATTTCTGTTTGGCTTAAAAAAACGTCAAAAAAGGCAAATGAGCAAAAAAATCCTTTATAAATACGGTAGTACGATGATATTTGAAAACAGCAAAAAACGGCGCAGGTTCTTTCACATAATTTTTAAGGTGGCCGAAATTAACGGAATTTTAAAATGCGCAGTTAGTTAAACGCATTGCAAAGTTGTTTTAAAGAAAATATCAAAACATGAAAATTCACTGTTTTGAGCCTTAAATAGAAGTAATTTTAAGGTTATATAGTGCTTCGTTTTAAATACGATGCAGTTTAAGCAAAAACTAAGAAAATCACAAAAAATTCACTTTTTGTATGAAAATGTTGATAATGCAGAATAACACAAATAAAAAAAACTTTTGCAAAAACACTTTATTCAACATTCATTTAGTTACTTTTGTGCTAGTTCTTTTTTGATTTAAAAATAATCCAATTTTCTAACACTCTAAATTGGTGGCCGAAATTAAGGTCTGGCCAAAATTAAGTCAGATACCCTAATAAATATTAACCCTAACCGGTGTTGTTAACCATATTGATATTTTAATATTGGTAAATATCATTTAATTATTAGAATTAAAATAAAAGACATGTACATATCTGCTTTATATATTTCGTTTTAGGTTCAAAAGTATAGAACAATAATAAAGCCTACAAAAACTCAAAATCTGGTTCCATAAGAGGGATATTTTGTAAAAACATTTTTATCTTTTGCATTAAAATAAGGCAGTTTAATAGAGTTCAACAAAAAAATACAATAATATTATACAGATGGTTTAAAAAACGACTTTTGTTCCAAAAGTTAAAATCACAAAAATTTAAAAAAGAAATTGAATTATATTTCATTTTATATAATAATAACTTTTGTTTTTAAACCGTTTGATAAAAAAAGTAAGTGTCATTTGCATTGACTCAAAGCTGTATTTAGGAAAATATAAAAATATACTGATAGTTTTTAGTGTAAAATTAAAATTCAAAATAGAGAAATATTCAAAGGTATTAGAAATTATAATGGAAATTTTATCCGGTGGAATAGCTAAAATAAAATAAAATAAAACACCATCTTGAGAAAATACGGCTCACGGCAATTATTTACCACTAATTAATTAAAGAATTATTGTATTGCAGTGTTGTTTTATTGGTTTGAGTGTTTGGAATGTTTGCTTAAATTGTTTGGGTGCGTTTTCTGAGCTCCTGTCTATACAAGGTCAAGCTAACAGAGAATTTTACGGTTGAATAAGAAAAATGTCGATGTCCCTTGTTATTATTTTCATCAAATTGTTTACAAAGAACAAAATTTCTAAAAGAAGTTTTTATCATCTTTTAAATCTTTTATAACAGTTTTCTGAGACAGTTTTTTTTAAATCCATTGGTGTATAATTTACACAA
>JASAMX010026049.1:0-13433 GCA_030248175.1 Microlaimidae sp. YZB2_3
ATAAAATCTTGAATCTTGAATAATCTTTTAAATGATGTAATTTTAATCGTAGTTTGAAAATATCATCAAAGCTAATAATAGTGATTTTTTTGATTTATGAATTGTACCACAGCTAGGTTTGTGCCCCACCGTAACTCACTATGGTTGAATTGAATTATATCTGGCAGACGTCAAAAATTAGTATGCAGAAATGAACGCATCAATTAAAATTGTGTGGTTATGGCGTTTTTTTTTAACAAATAGGAACGCAAAATTTTTTTAAAATCACCTTTTTAAAAACTAATTAAATTAACCAGCTTTAGCATTAAAAAATTTGCATTACGGTAATAAATCAAGAAATGTGATAAATAATTATTAGAATATGGGTTTTGATCTTTATTATTATACCTCTTTTATTAAAAAAATTTAATATTTTTGTTGTTAAATAGTCGACTTAGTATTGCAATTATTGAGGTCAGCTAGATTGTTTGTGTGTGTTTGTTTATAAATAAAGTTACCCGAAACTGCAAACTCCAGAACCGCGGAGCGGAGCTCTGAAGCGGAGCTTCGCCCTATTTTTAGTACTTATTTCATGAAGGATTAATAAGTAAGCCGTCAATTTTTTTTTCATAATTATTTTGTAAACTAATTTTTTTCAACACATTTTAAAAACAATAAAATAGCCCTAAAATGGAAATAAAAAAAATTTTAAAGGGCTGATTTTTAAGCTCCACTGCTTCTGCTTTAAATGGCCGGAGGTTCAGAGCATGATTTTGAAAGATTAAAAAAGTGATGTTTATACTTCACAGTATCATGCTTCGAAGCTACGACCATTTAAAGCGGAGCTCCTTCCGGAGCTCTTGAAGCTCCATTTTTTAAATAAGCAATTTAAATTTTACTTAAACTTAATTATGTTCGAAATTATCCTACTTGCATTTTCAGGACTAATTTAATTGTTTTTATATAGTTGTGAAAAATCTAATTTTCAAGAATTTCCTGACAAAATAATTTATGGATTACTTAATTATTTATGAAAATACCAACAAAAAGATTGAATCTCGAGCTCGAAATCTCGAGCTTCAGAGCTCCGTGCTTCAAGGAACATCAGTAGAAACATCAATAGTGTTTATAAACTTATATTAATTTAGACTGAATTTCCAGGTATCGTTTGCACTGGTTATTATTTTTCCACTTGCACCAATGCATTCAGCGGAAAGTTCAACGGGAAGGCCTTACAACCCATTAAATTCAAGATTACAACTGTTTTCAGTTTAAAAAAAAAACTCAGCTCTCGTATTTTTCCGCCTTAGAAAGTTTTAGGCGCTTTTGAGGAGTTTTTCGACCAAAATCTGCCAGAATTTGATCTACGCGACCAAGCAGTTATATCTATATGGGTGGCATGGAGGATAATTTTGGATCTGGATGGTGCCTGCCAACACTATTTAAAAATATTTATACAAACCGTAAAAATAGGTTTAAAGGGATAATAATTTACTTAATTCCCTTTTGTTTTTTTAAATCAATTATTTTTTGAATATTAAAAAAATATTTTTTTAGACGTATTTTTTTAAAACGCGTCGGCAAAATGTCGCAATAAAAAAAATCATAATAAAATTAATCAATTTTATCGAAAATAACATTGGCTGCTTGTTTAGCAAATTAAAATTATTTAATTTTTATTTTTAAGTTTTTTTAAAACAAAGAAAAATAACTTTTTATGGAAGAGAGATAATTTTTTATCAATCGCGATTTGATCAAAAATTAAATGTCATAATTTTATTGTGTAATAGTTTTAAAAATATATGTTTTCTAAAAAAAATCGTATAATCTACTAATTTCGTGTAAAAATTAAAAAAAATCGTATAATCTACTAATTTCGTGTAAAAATTCTTGTTTCAATGTTATATTCATGCAATTAGAAACATTTTTTGCAACTGCGTCGGCGAAACGGCGCATCGGCCAAATGGTCCGGTGGTGAAATGATCGTCGGCGAAATAGTCGTCGGCGAATTGTCGTCGGCGAATTGTCGTCGGCGTAATGTACGGACACCCATTGCTTTGTTTACATATTATATTAAAACCATTTTTTATATTCTATTGAGTTTTTTTTATTTTTGGGGGGAGTTTATATCACCTTGGCGGGGAGTTTTAACGTCCTTTTTAAAGCAACGCGTACTGCGGCGGTCTAATGCTCGGCGGTCTAATGCTCGGCGTTCAAGTGCGCGGCGTTCTAATGCTGGCGGTCAAATGCTCGGCGATCAAGTGCTGGCGTTCAAATTTCCTAGAATCGAGGATTTTGCTGTGTCGAAATGGAGGCACTATCGCCGAGAATTGACCGCCGCACGCCGCGCACTTGAACCAGCGTAGACCGCCAAGCATTTGACCGCCGCAGTATTTCATATAAATTTTATGCAAATTTTGATTTCCGCCTCCTACAGAGAATTATATCAACACAGCACTACGACAGTATAAACTCTCCAAACCTAAAAAGTAGTTTTTTTTTTACTTTGCAAAACAAACTATTAAGTATAAACTGTTTTGTTTAATTTTTAGGTTTTACTTAGGCTTAGGAAAAAAATAGTTATTTTAAAAAAACACAATTAAATATAAATTTATCATAAAAATTTAGTTTGATTTTTAGGTTTCGCTTAGGCTTAGTTAAATCATTAAAGAACTAACCGTTTACAAGTTTTTTATTGTAATTTCAGGGCAAAATATAGATTTTTGACTTATTGTTTATTGTTAAAACAACATTGCTTTGTTTACATATTATATTAAAACCATTTTTTATATTCTATTGAGTTTTTTTTATTTTTGGGGGAGTTTATACCACCTTGGCGGGGAGTTTTAACGTCCTTTTTAAAGCAACGCGTACTGCGGCGGTCTAATGCTCGGCGTTCAAGTGCGCGGCGTTCTAATGCTGGCGGTCAAATGCTCGGCGATCAAGTGCTGGCGTTCAAATTTCCTAGAATCATTTTTTTTGGTTCCGAGCAATCTCCCAACAAAAAGGGTGAATCTCCCAACTGTGGAATCTCCCAACAGTTTGTGGAAAGTCCCAACAGAATCAAAAAATACGTTTGCAACAAACACCATTTTATTTTTTAGTCAATTAACACTGTATTTAATAAAAATATAGCATTAAATTCTTTATTCAAAAAACTGAGTACCTAAGCCTAAGCAAAACCTAAAAATCAAGCAAAATTGTATTATGGTAAATTTGTATTTAATGATGTTTTTTAAACTGAAGAGTAAAAACTTAATTTTTTCCTAAGCCTAAGCAAAACCCAAAAATCAAAAAAAAATTCTCATTGGGGTGGAAACTTGCATTTTTGAAAGTACGTTTACAAAATTGCATAATTCCATTTATCATTCATTTAATGCATTTATTTATTTTCGGTTGTTTAAAATTATCGTGTTTAACACCGGTTTTGCAAACGTATTTCTAATATTTGAACTGTTGGGAGATTCATCGATTGGTTGACACTTTCCACGTTGGGACTTTCCTCAGTTGGGACTTTGCCCGATACCTTTTTTTTAAACAACGCGTGTGCAAAGACTTCTTTATAATAGACTTTCATTCCATGGACTCACGTAGTATAGACAGCATTATTCAAAGTTACATTCAAAATAAATCAGGACGGTTTTAAATATTTCGGCTACATTAATTTCTGCGGAAAAAATTTATGTGACAGTAGTTCCTCAATATTATTTTAGCTTGAAGATTATTTCTGCAAAAAAAATTTCCACGAGGTTTTTTTTTCCGCTTTTTTTCTTTGTGTTAACTCTTACGCTGGCAACGCAAAATCTTGGAAACAAATCAAAAACGTAGTTTTTTAGTTTATTAGCTGATACTTTTTTTTTAATTAAAAAAAATGTTTTTTTCATACTCTTTAGCAATAGAAATTTTCAAATTTTTGTATTTTTGTTGTTTGCAAAAACGATGATCGGTACTTAAATTGTTCATATTAATTACTATAGTGTAAACATTAATTTCTGCAGAAAAAATTTATGTGACAGTAGTTCCTCCATATTATTTTAGCTGGAAAATTATTTCTGCGGAAAAAATTTCCACGATGTATTTTTTTCGCTTTTTTCTTTTATGTTAAGTCTGACGTTGGCAAAGCAAAATCTTGGAAACAAATCAAAAACTTAGTTGTTTAGTTTATTATCTGATACTGTTTTTTTTAATTAAAAAATGTTTTTTATACTCTTTAGCAATAGAAATTTTCAAATTTTCCTATTTTTGTTGTTTGCAAAAACGATGATCGGTACTTAAATTGTTTATGTTAATTACTATAGTGTAGCAAGATAGTTTTTGTTTTATATGTGAAGACGATTACTGTACATATCTATTGTTTATCTTTTCTCAGACAAATAATAATAAATAAAATGGACAAAAACCTACTTGAAGATTTTCGGTGTTACAGGATTATCAGCTACTAAATCACGTTCAGCCAATCAGTGCTTGGAAAAAATTAATCTGCAATTAATATGGAGATGTCCAATTTTTAGCTCCTACCACTTTAATTTCTACAGAGCAAAACATACAGCTGCAAATCACTAATAGCACCCGCTTTTTCAGGTTCTTTTAATTCTAACGTAAAACTTTTTGAAGAAACATAAACATTTAAAAAATAAAACTTCATATAGAAACAAATTATAAGCACCCCAGCTAAAATTGTTAGTTCTCGTTAATTTGTACAAACTGAAGTTTTTTCAAGATTTGACTTTCTTAAAAATGACTAGTGTTATAAAAAGTAATGATTTTCGATTATTTTCAGTAAAAGTAAAAAAAGTAATATTAGAATTTTAATTTAAGTAAAATAAGAGTAAAATTAATTCGTGATTTTTTAAAAATAAATAGGCAGGAAACAAAGCAGAACACCGGGTTTTGAAGCTTCAACTCAGTCTCAAAATGTTTTAATATTGTTTTGCATAAATGTTCATTTTAATAAGTTTTTGGTCTAAGTAAATGATGTTTAGACTGTTAGCGGCTAAAAAAAACTCATTAAACAACAAGCCCTTAGGAAATTTACTCATTGAAATTTTACTTAAATTAATTTAAGTATTTATGGGGAAAAAAAATTCGAGTAAGAAAAAAGTAAATGTAATTGAAATTTTGTCGATTATAAATAAAAGTAATCGAAAATACATTACTTTTGTTGTAGGTATTCGTATTATCGGTATTCGTAGCTGCGATATTAGGCGTGGTTTATTTTTCGCCTACTATACCGTTAAACTCACGCAACGATTTAACGGTGTTAACCATTTCAATAGTTTCCGGTCTTGGTCTTCGCACACCGAAGAAAACGAGCGCGGTGACGTGCGAAATCCCCATAAAAGTAGTGTAAAATCCTCATGGCCAAATTCCCCATAAAGTAGGGTAGTGCATTTAATTTCGGCACTTTTTTGTTTTTCCGATGTAACTTTTTAGTGTATGGCCCGATTTTCATGTTTAATAGCTTATTTTGAAGCTTTCACGATACTCCGTTGCGTCACAAAAGTTTCATTGTACGAAAGTATTTTTTTTACTTAATTAAATCAGTTTTTTAAAAAAAATGGAAAATTGTCGAAATTAAATATGTGCATTTAATTTCGGCACTTTACAAACAATCGATTGTTTCTCAGTAAAAAAATCATCATTTTCAAAAATTTAATAGCCTATCATTATCTTCAGACAGTTTTCTTTAATTTAAACTTCTACTTGTTATTCAACGTGTAACTGGCAAAAAGTTACAGCTAAAATGCCAAATGGTATCAAAATGAGCAAAATTTGGAAAAAAAGTGCACTTAATTTCGGCACTTTTTAAAAGGACCCTGTTAATCGAGTTTAAGTGCAGTGCTATGACCCCTACACATTTCAACGTTGTCTTTTAACTATTTACAACTACAATTTAACACCCGACCACTTAATACAATCCGTTTTTACCTACAGCATATGAGTACCGAAATTACACTATTTTATTTTATAACGATTGCTCACCACAGACGCAACGTAGAACCACGGGGACTAAAAATTCGGAAAATAGAATAAATTTTACCAGGATTAATTAATTTTTAAACCAATTTATTGCGTAATAATGAAATGCCCATGTTCTAAAAACGAATAACAAATTTATTTTTTTTAAATCACATAATTTCACATGAAAATATCATAACATAACAAATAAAAAGCTCACGACAGTCATTTACATATAATTAGCTCTCATTTGAGCTATTAAACGTCGTATTCCGTCCAGGATTACCAAAAATATAGCCCAAAATTAAAAAAGCCCAATTGGGAAAAGTGCCGAAATTAAATGCACTACCCTAGTGCAAATTCCCCATAAAGTAGTGCAAATTCCCCATGACAATCAGAAATGCGTTTGCAAACTAAAATGTGTTAAAAAAACTAAATTTTAATTATAAAAGCATTAAAAATGTTTTAATTTTTTCCTAAGCCTAAGCAAAGCCCTAAAATCAAGCTAACTTTATCATGATAAAGTTTTGTTGTATTTTTCAAATGTTAAAATTTTAAGGAAATACTGCAAACGCATTGTATTTATGGGAAATTTACACCACTTTATGGGGAATTTGCACTGTTTCATGGGGAATTTACACCACCTTATGGGGATTTTGGCCTATGGGGAATTCGTCCATGGGGATTTTATACGGACCCACGAGGGCGTGCGAACTATATTGTATGAATGTAAACGCATTCCCGATTTACCGCCCGAAAAAAAATAAAACAGAACTGAGACACGGTTTCTGCTTGCTATGCGTTGATTAATCAATTTTATGGACGAAAAACAATTCTGTTGTTACAGAAGAGCGAAAGTTGACACAATTTTACTTTTAGTTTAAGTAAAATAACTTTTTACAATATTACTAATGACATTTTGACTAATTAACCTAGGTTATTTTCTAAGCCTAAATTAAATCCAAAATTTAAATTAAATTTAAGTCATTGGTTAATTAGTCAGAATGTGAAATTGGTAGAAGTTTTTTTGTGCCAAAATATCATTTGTAAAAGATTTTACAAAAAGTCTCTTTTGAAAGGAAAAAATTTCGGCTAAAAAATGTTCATTAGATTTTCTGTTTCTGTTTTTTCATTCATCATTATGATTTTGATTTAAAAAAATGTGTAGACATTACGGTAGCATTTTATTTCCATTCAGAAGAACACTTGTAATTTGCTATATATACGTTAAGTCTGCAAGTTGCCTATATTTTTTATTGTATTTTACCTTGTTTTCTAATTAAAAATTGAAAATATCAAAGTTTTCATAAAATTGAGTTCTACCAAAAATTTTGTGTTACAGTAAACATTAGAATAGCAAAAATTTTATTTGTATAGCAATTACAAAATAATACTTTTGAAAAAAATTCAATTTGAAAAATAATAGTATTACAGCAATATTTTATCTTATGGTAAGATAATAATAGTCCAATAAAAAATCAATATAAGTGGTAGATTGCCAAGAGCTTATAGTATGCCACAGTATATATTAGTTTTAAGCAATGAAAAAGTTAAGGTAAGTGATAGGTTGCCAAGATGCTTTTCTGTGCTTTTAAGGTGGAAAGATACAGTTGCAAAAATTTTGCCGATTGTCTCCGAAACACGTACTCGGAGATTTATGGGGGTTCTGATAACGAATCTGACCTTTGTTTTTTGATTTGACCCCCCGGGGGCGCTAGAAAGGGTTGCGACCCCCTTTGGGGGCATTCTGACTATATACCGGTTTTGCCTCAAAACCACCCCAAAACACGTACTCGAGGTTGAATAGAGTAAAAGGTGCGAAGGTTAATCAATAAGTAATAAATAAATAACACTATATTGAATAATGAACACTTTTTTAAATTAAAAAAGTTAAAAAAATTTTTTTTTGACGTTTAAAATATTGCCATATCCGAGTCTGATGCTCTAACCTCTGCCACATCCGAGTTTGTTTTGTAAAAGCTAGTTTTAAACAAACGTTTCGAAATGTAGTTTCTCAGCGTCAAATAAAAAAAATGAAATGAAAGTTAAGTCATTTGATAGGATTTAGTTTGTTCCCAACTTTTAACACAGCAAATGTACCATAATTCCGAGCCGTTTTTAATTTTTAATGAAATCTCTAATATTACTTCTTTTTATTTTTTATTTCAAGAATTTAAGCAATAAAACCAAATTAAACAAATTTCAATAGTATTGAGATTTCGCTGAAAATTTTTGTGGACATGTACATTTGCATTAACTTGAGGTAAATTTTTATTACGTAATATTAGCAAAAATATATAACATAATAATAAAGGAAAAATATGTGACTTCATATATTTCTCAGACACATTGAGTGCTCTTATTAGGGCGCGCTCTTATTAGCACACCATGGCTCTAATAAGGGCGCACCCTTATTAGCGCACTTATCGATTTTCAAAAAAAAAAGATTATTTATAAGTCTGTTTTATGCGACTGTTATCGTAGCTGGGATGGCTCAGTGGTGGTGATTCAGCCTTGCACTGAGCAAGTAACGGTTTGAATCCCGCGGACGGTAGATTTTTTAAATAAATACTTACCTTATACTTGCTTTTTAATGATACGATTTACTTGTGCATTAAATAAAATGCGAATAGTCAGTCTTAATTTCAAAGAAAAAAAATAAGGTAGCACGGAACAGTTGTTTTTTTAAGAAAATTGATTTTACTACGAGGGTCCTAATTATTTAAGGTCATACCATAATTTTCAGCAAAATAAACTTTTCACACCTTTTCCATTTTAACAAAAACTAAATTGGAATGCCAAACTACTTAATTGTTAATCTTAATTCGGTGTACCAAATGCAAGTATAAATTCCAAAAAGCCATAACAGAAATAAACGACTATCACCTCAGAATTTTTTAGCTTTAAAATGTCATATAGGATTCGTTATCACGTTATATATGTTTTGATCCGTAGGATAGGTTGTCAGAGGAGCAGCGACAAAACAGGGCTTCAAAATGAAGGTGGGAATATGGCTAAAAGAATGCCGCACGGGCGGGTTATTAGAAAGGCGCGGCGCGTTATTAGACATAAATGAAAAAATTTATTAAATTCCAAATATTCACCAAAAAACACCAAAACCCCCAAAAAAAAAAAAAAAAAAAAAAAAAAAAAAAAAAAAAAAAAAAAAAAAAAAAAAAAAAAAAAAAAAAAAAAAAAAAAAAAAAAAAAAAAAAAAAAAAAAAAAAAAAAAAAAAAAAAAAAAAAAAAAAAAACCCAAAAAAAAAAAATAAAAAAAAAAAAAAAAAACAAAAAAAAAAAAAAAAAAAAAAAAAAAAAAAAAAAAAAAAAAAAAAAAAAAAAAAAAAATAAAAAAAAAAAAAAAAAAAAAAAAAAAAAAAAAAAAAAAAAAAAAAAAAAAAAAAAAAAAAAAAAAAAAAAAAAAAAAAAAAAAAAAAAAAAAAAAAAAAAAAAAAAAAAAAAAAAAAAAAAAAAAAAAAAAAAAAAAAAAAAAACAAAAAAACCACACCCACCCAACCCCCAAAACCGGCGTCCCTTTATGCGCGCGGTGTCCTTTGATGCGCAGGGGATTCCTTCCGTTTAGAACAATGGATTTTGATCAGGGTCATATTTTTTGCTACTCATGTTAAATTAAAAGAAAAATAATAAAACAAAAAATAAGAGTGGCATTTTTTTGTAAAGAAAAAAAATTAAAAAAAATTACCGTCTGTGGGATTCGAACCCGTCAGTTGCTCAGTGTAAGGCTGACTCACTACCACTGAGCCATCGCAGCTCCGACAACGGTTGCATAAAACAGACAAAAATAAAATTTTTTTATTTTGAAAATCGATAAGTGCGCTAATAAGGGCGCGCCCTTATTAGGGCCATGGTGTGCTAATAAGGGCGCGCCCTAATAATAGCGCGCTCTTATTAGGGCGTGCCCTAATAAGAGCTCTTACACACCCTAATAAAGGCCCCCTATTCAGAAAAAGGGCCCTAATTAGCACATCCGAGTGCTTTAATAAAAGCGCCCTCTTATTAGGGCGCGCCACAATAAGAGCACTCAATGTTTCTGAGAAATATATGAAGTCACATATTTTTCCTTTATTATTATGTTATATATTTTTGATATTAACTCTGGTTCTGTTAAATTGGGAAAAACTGTATTAAAATGCCTTTTTTCAATAAAGCATATCTTGACGTGGAAAGGTCCACCAATCATGTTAAGGATAATGAACTGACCGGAAAAATACCCTTGCTCTAATTATATAGTTTGCTTCTTTCCGTCACGTATGGCACGAGTTATACACAAAAACCGACAGGGTGTCCTAACTATATCGTTCCACCTTAAATAGCTTATTTAGTTGTTTATTTGAACTATGCAGGCACTATATTAATAGTCAAATTGTACAAAGCAAATCATTATTGTTGGGGAATTATACACACAGATATCATTATGTCTTCAATTTACTAGCCAAATCTGGATAATTTTAATTGAACAATTATCGATCCCCTCATTATGCATCTAGATATAAAATATCCTATTTTACCTCTAATTCGTACATTAATTAATACTCAATAAATCAAGAATAAATAAATATCAGCACGAACGTCTACGTGTAGCATTTGTAATTCTTGATCAATAAACGATAAATATGAACGATAAATATAAAATAGAGTTATGGTTAAACAAATCTAGCTGACCGCGATATTTTCAGTATTGAATCGAATATTTAACAACAAAAACATTCAAAATTTTTCACTAAAGCGGATTAATAATAAAGATTAAAAACTGCATTTTAATAATTATTTATCAAATTACTTAATTTGTAACCTAAATGCAAATTTTTTAAGAACTAAAGTTGGTTAATTTTTGTATATTTTGTGAAAAGATGGAATTAAAAAAAATCTGCGTTCTTATTTGTTTTTTTTTAAAAAAAGTCATTACCGCACAATTTTAATTGTTCCCCTCATGTCTACATTCTAATTTTCAGCGTCAGCTAAATATAATTCAACCATAGTTCTTTATCACGCATAAAATTATAGAGGTGAAATTTAATTGTTTTTTGCCTGTAACTGATCTGAAAGCATTTGTTATAGCAAGGTTTTTACCAGTTCATATCCTTTCAATTGAAATATACTTAAATGGCAAAAGATTATTTTTTTTTAAAAAAGCCAATATTATTGACTGTAATATTGCACATCCTTGCCTTAGACTACCTTTAAAACTGACTATTACACTATATATATATATACTAACCTTGAAAAATGCTCTAAGAATAGAGCAGGAAAAAGGGGCTATTTTTCCCCGGGCGTGTGTTTAGACAGAAAAGATATGGATTAGTCTGAGACTATGATTCCGGGCCATAACCGGTGTTTAATTTGACCAGCTGCCCACTGAATAAAAATTTTTACCAGACGAGAATAATTTGATACGTTGAACTAATTACATACACTGTGCATTTTTTTAAGATTGATGAAACTACAATTGAAAAATTATACTTGACAATCTTTTTACAAGCGCGAAATCGCTACTTTTTCAGTTAGAAGGTTATATTTGTATGTGTAAGAAACAATTATAAATTTGAAAAAATGGCGATTTCACGCTTGTTAAAGATTGTTGTGAGTATATTTTTTTCAATCGTCATTTTATTAGATTAAAAAAATGCAACAGTGCTGTGTAATTAGTTCAACGTATAAAATTATTATCATATGGTAGATATTTTTATTCAGTGGGCAGTTAGACAAATCAAATATAAATTTCTTATGGTACAAATAATGTCCATCTCAGACTAGTCCACATCTTTTTTGTCTAAACACACGCCCGGAGAGAAATAACCCCTTTTTCCTGCTCTATTCTTAAAGCATTTTTCAAGGCTAGTCTGCCACTTTTTTAAATAAAATTGAAGAAATAACCTTATATAGTATGGTATTAGCTGCTCAATGACATATGTTTATAATAAATCTGTTTATAATATGTTTTAACTGTTTTAATATTATCAAGAATATATAACACAAAAGAATGTCCGACTGTACAGTAAATTTTTGACCAAAATTTTGCGAGAAAAGTCGCAGTTTTCAATTGTGTGCCACTTTCTCTCGCAAAAATCCGCGATTTTCTGCAAGTTTTCCCGCGCTGCGATTTTTTACAGTGTTAGTTTTCTCGCAGTGGGGAACTGCGACTTCTTTCGCAGTCTATGCTGCTTTATTGAGCACTGGATTATTTTCGCACTGCAGTCAGCTGCACAACAAAAAAATAAAAACAAAGCGGAGCAAAAATTTCTCGTGTTTAAATGAGTAAAAGTCGTTTTTTTTACCTTAAGATGTTAAAACTTTTTAGTTTTAATAAAATAGTAAAGTAACTTTCCAACGTTTTAAAATTAAAGAAAACAAGTCTCGAATTTTTTTTCTCCTATTGAAAATGAGTACCAGCGTCTGTATTTTTTTGTTGCGCGGCCAGTCTCGCAGTGCGAAAATAATCGCAGTGCGAAAGAAGTCGCAGTCCCCACTGCGAGAAAACTAACACTGTGTTAAAAATCGCAGCTAGGGATCGACCGGGGCAGAATTATTGCTGATGCCTGGGCTGGGGCCGGGGCCGGGGTAGAGAAATTTTGATTTGCCGGGGCCGGGGTAGAAAATTTTGCCCTGGCCGGGTCCGGGGCCGGGGCCGGGGCAGGCTAAAAATTTAGCTGAATTTGTAATTTTGGTCGTTTTTTTTTCTCAAAAATTCTAGTTTTTTACTGTAAATTATTTGTTTTAGGTAATTAATAGTCACATTTTAGAATTTAAGCTCTTGTGTAAGTAGAAAAACTTATTTTTTTAATACACAAAGTTTTTTCAGCAGAATAAAAAAATATTTGAATATTTCGATTTTTTTAGACTAAATTACTATTATATTCATAGTATATATTATGACGCGTCATTAAATGAAGCTAAGGCTAAAGTGCTTTAGTACTAAGGGTTTTTTTGGTTACGAAAGCTAAGGCGCGACTTAAACTGAAATTAGCTGCTAATGGATAAAGGTATGGGCCCGGCAAAACGTTAGCTTTTGCCAGGAAAAACTGAAATCATCCCCAAAAATGATTGGCCAGAAATGAACGAAAAAAAAACCAAAAAAAGTGTTCACCAATCAAAAACACCTGAATTATTTCATGATCTTTTTATCCATGAAGTGGAGAGGTATGATGGGTCCTTTAACCTAAAAAGTTTCCAACCTCCCTCCTATACAAAAATCGAGTTCTCCTCAGAAAAAGTTCTCATTTTTTTTAACCCTGGATCCCCTCCAGAATTTTAATCTCATACCTCAAAAGTATTTTGTTTTGAAAATCGATAAGACACACCCTGACCCCTTCTTTTAGATTTTAAACTTTTCCATACATCCTTCCCAGAATTTAAGATGCAATTTACTGCTGGTAGCCAGAAACCACCTCAACCCCTTCCTTTACTCTTAGCTGCCTAAAAAAAATGCTGACAGATAAAAACTCTGAATAGGCCATATTTTCACTGAAAACATATAA